>VMDR010017786.1:0-11164 GCA_007922815.1 Macrotus californicus
TCCCCTTTCAGTCATCATGCTTGGCACCTACCTTCACCCTGGAGGAGGGTGGATACATTGTTACACCCCATTCTGAGCCTGCTTCTCCTGACCCCTGACTCTGGGCATGGCAAACAGGTGCATAATTATCTCTGGTTACCCTGAAGATTTCTTCAGAGCTGTTAGTTATTCCTAAAACTACCCTAGCAAATGCTTTTCCTTTCTGGAAATATTGTGATTCAAATCATGTTATTCCCCCCAATCCAAGCTTTCTATTCTCTGTAATAACTTCTCAGGTGCTTGTAAAGTTTTAGAGGGCAAGACTTTTCAGAAATCATCCTATTCACAAGCTGGAAGCACACTCGGTTATTTTGCAGGTCTTGCTACAGGCCAGAAAGTGATGATTTGAGTATTTATCTTAATTTGAAAACAGAGAAAACACATACAAAAAGAAATGAAGTGACTTATTAACAGTCCTTGACATTTGTTTAGCACTTTGACTTTATGAATGACAATGTATCATACAATCCGATGTGCAAAATACAGTTTTTGTGAGGTAGACAGGGCAGATACCCTTTTACAAATGAAGACACTGAAGCTCAGACATGAGGCACTTGCCTAGGGTGGTACAAACAAAAACCGATGTCATTAGAACTTAAACTCAGATTCTTTGATTCCCAGCACACAGCACCTCTCCTTGTCACACCACAGTGGCTCCTACTAGCTTGGGCATGGTGAGGACCGGTGTGGCCGTCTGTAATGCCACACACTAAAACTTGACTCAGTGTACGCTCCGGAGATGCCTTGAAGTCTGAGGAAAATGAATACTGTTGCCTTGGATGTGCAATCCATGTATCATTTTCAGTGGTGTTCTAGGTAGTCCTAATGACCTTGATAAATGATAATTCATATGTGAATAACTACATAATTTCCATAATTATAAATACAAGTATTGATGATAATAGATTGGAGACAAGCAACCAGAGTGTTGGGTATTAAAATACTTTCAATGGTAATGTACATTATTCAACTTTCAGAAATGCATATTAAAGAACAACCTTGGTTAAAAATATAATACAAAACAGATTTTAAGATTCTGATTTTCTATAAGAAATTTTCAACTTTCTTTATTACAATTTTTTAAATCATTTGTTTTAGCTATCTTAAATTTTTCTGCTGTAAACAATGGTTTTGCTCTTTGGAAATCAACATCTTATGAGTTAGCCTCCTTTTAAACAGAATTTGCTGGTTAGAAGGCCTTCACTGTGGGCATGATCTTAGTGGAAAAATTTATGAATCAATGCAGTGCAAGTCAAGAATCTGTGAATTATTGGTTAGAAAGTCATAACTTACTTTCCTATAGATGTTAAAATGATGATGGAAATTGTTAAACTTGAGAGGTCTCTTCAGGGCAGGAGCCTTGTCGGATTTATCTTCTATCTCTTCTCTCCTCGCCTTGCATAAGGTAAAGTCTTTTTTTTCCCCTTCAAACATATATATTTCTTATTGAGGTATAATTAACTTATAACATTATATTAGTGTCAGGTGTGCAACATAATTCAATATTGGAATATATTACAAAATGATCACTACAATAAGTCTACTTAATATTCAACACCATACATGGTTACAAGTTTTTTTTTCTTGTGAGAACTTTTAAGAGCTGCTCTCTTAGCAACTTCCAAATATGCAGTACCATACTAATTATAGCCACTAAGCTGCACATTACGTCCCCATGACTTATTTACTTTGTAATTGGAAGTTTGTACCTTTGACTTCCTTTACCCACTTTGCCCCTCACCCCCAGGTCTCTGACAGGCACTGGTCTGTTCTGTATCTATGAGCTTGGTTATTTATTATTTATTTTTTAATATTCCACATGTAAATAAGATCAAGTAGAGTCTTAACATGTGTATGTAATTCTTGACTTACAGCATAAAGTTAACTTTTAAAGTCCCTAAAATTCAAGCCCAAGAGCACTATAGCGCTTAACCATTATATAATAATAGATGTTTCAAAGTTGTTGCCTTAACTTTCTTCTCTCCTTCCTTTTTCTTTCTGGCCATGAGCCACTGCATGTCTGTCCTTGAATCTATTCTAGGGCAAGGAAGAGTATGTTGGGACAGTTATGATTTCAGGAAAACCGGGTATTTGCAAAGGATGGTGAGGGGGAGGCATAAAGAACACCTACTACAGGTGCAACTTATTTCCTGCAGCTCCAGATCAATCGGCACTCTAATGTAGAGTTTGTTGAAAGCTTCGCTTAGGTTGGATTATGACTCACAAACTTGGAGAAGTCAGAAGTATAACATTAAAATAGCCAGAGGTTTGGTGAAATGCTGTGAAAGACTAAAGGAGTAGAAGTGATTTAATTTAATAAGGAAAAGCCGAGCTAAGTACTAGTCATCAGGCAAATGAGTGTGTGAGAAGAGTATTTATTGGTTTATACATTAGAAATTATGGGTTTAATCTAGGCTCTACTAGCTAACTAAGGTATTCCCTGAATCTTAATTTTATACTTTGTAAAATAAGAAGGCACTGGATTAGGTGATTTATAGTGTCCCTTTAAATTCTATAATCTGTGCATTGGAGTCACACTCAATGGTGAAAAGCCGAACGTTTTTCCTCTAAGATCATGAACAAGACAAGGATGTCCACTTTTGCCATTTTTATTCAACACAGTATTGGAATTTCTAACCACAGCAGTCAGGCAAGAAAAATTAAAGTCATCCATATTGGAAAGGAAGAAGTAAAATTGTCACTGTCTGCATGTGACATGATACTGTATATACATAGAGAACCCTAAAGACTCCACCAAAAACTAACAGAACTTTAATGAATTCACTTAATTCAAAAGATTAAATGAATTCACTTAAGCTGCAGGATACAAAATCAATATACAAAAATCTGTTGCTGTTCTATACAGTTAACTTTAAAAAGGAGAAATTAAGAAAAATAATCTCCATTTATAATCCATCGAAAAAATTACCTAGGGCCCTGGCTGGTATGGCTCAGTGGATTAGTGCCAGCCTATGAACCGAAAGGTTGCTGGTTCAATTCCCAGTCAGGGCACATGCCTGGGTTATGGTCTAGGTCCCTAGTTGGGATCACAAGAGAGACAACTTATTGAGGTTTCTCTCCCTCTTTTTCTCCTTCCCTTCCCCTCTCTCTAAAACTCCTAGAAGGAAACATAGGGGGTCATCTCCTTAACATTTATCTCTCTCTAAAAGATAAATAAAATCTTTTTAAAAAATTACCTATGAATAAATTTAATCAAGGCAGTGAAAGACCAGTACACTGAAAACTAGAAGAGGTTGATGAAAGAAATTGAAGAAGGCAAGAAAAAAACTGAAAGATATTCTGTACTCGTGGATTGGGAGAATTAATATTGTTAAAATGTTTGTGCTACCCAAAGCAATCTACAGATTCAGTGCAATCCCTATCAATATTTTAATGTCATTTTTACAAAACTAGAACAATTCAAAAATTTGTATGGAACCATAAAAGACCCCCAAAGCCAAAGCAGTCTTGAGAAAGAAGAACAAAGCTGGAAGTACTATGCTCCCTGATTTTAGTATACACCACAAAACTGTAGTACTTGAAACAGTATGATATTGGCATAAAAAGAGACACATAGATTAATAGAACAGAATAGGAGCCCAGAAATAAACCCACACATGTATGGCCAATTAATTTATGACAGAGAAGGTAAGAATATAAAATGGGGAAAAGATACTCTCTTCAATAAATGGTATTGGACAAACTGAACAGCCACATGTAAAAGAATGAAACTAGCCCTGACTGGTGTAGCTGAGTGTGTTGGGTGTCATCTTGCAAATTGAAATGTCACTGGTTCAATTCCAAGTCAGGGCACATGCCTGGGTTGCAGGCCAAGTTCCTGGTTGGGGGTGTATGAGAGGCAATAGATCAAAGTTTCTCTCACACATTGATGTTTCTCTCCTTCTCTTTCTCCCTCCCCCTCTTTCTAAAAATAAATAAATAAAATCTTTAAAAAAAAGAATGAAACTAGACCATTTCATCATACATCATACACAAAAATTAATTCAAAATAATTAAAGACTTGAATTTAAGACTTAAAACCATAAAACTCCTAGAAAGAAAGATAGGGGGTCATCTCCTTAACATTTGTCTTGGTGATGAATTTTTGGATCCAACTCTAAAAGCAAAGGCAACAAAAGCAAAAATAAACACGTGGGACTGTATCAGACTAAAAAGCTGCACAGCAAAGCAAACTGTCAATAAAATGAAAAGGCAGCCCTCTGAACAGGAGAAAAAAGTTGCAAATTTTATAGTCAGTAAAAAGTTAGTACAGAAAATATATAAAGAACACAGACAACTCAGTAGCAAAAAGAAAAAGAAAAAAAAAAAGAACCCACACAATCCAATTTAAAAAATGAGCAGAGGACCCGAATAGACTTTTTTTCCAAAGAAGACATATAGATGGCCAACAGGCACATTAAAAGATGTTCAACATCACTAATTATTAGTGGAACAAAAATGAAAACCACAATGAGATACCACTTCACACCTGTTAGAATGGCTATAATCAAAAAGAAAAGAAATAACAATTGTTGGAGAGGATGTGGAGAAAGGGGAGCCATTGTACACTGTCTATTGGTGGGAATGTAAATTGGCATAGCCACTATGGCACACAGTATTGAGGTTTTTCCAAAAATTTAAAAATAGAACTACCATATGATCCATGTATTTCATTTTGGGTATTTATCTGAAGAAAATAAAAACACTAATTTGAAAAGATGTACTCTATTCTATCGCAACATTTTACAATAGGCAAGATTCAGAAAAAAGGTAAGTGTCAATTGATGGATGAAATGGATAAAGGAAATGTGTGGTGTATACTATTCAGCCATAAAAAGAAGGAAATCTTGACACTGCGACAGCATGAATGGACCTGGATGGTATTATGCTAAGTGAAATAAGTCAGACAAAGAAAAATGGATACTGTGTGGTTTCACTTATAGGTGGAATCTAAAAAAAAAAACAAATGGAGAGAAACAAAACCAAACTCATAGATACAGAGAACAGATTGGGAGTTACCAAAGGGAAAGGGGATTGGGGGTGAGCAAAATGGGTGAATGGTGACAGAAGTTAACTAGACTGGTTGTCGTGATCACTTTGTATACAGATATCACATTATGATGTTATGTAACTGAAACTAATGTTATATGACAATTTTACCTCAATTTAAAGAAAACAAGATAGGAAATCAAAGCATTAAAAAGAAAAGGAATATAAGTCATGACACCAATAAAAGTCCTAGAGGAAAACATAGGCAGGAAAATCTCAGATATTCCACGCAGCAATATTTTCACTGATACATCCCCTAGAGCAAGGGACATAAAGGAAAGAATAAACAAATGGGACTACATCAAAACAAAAAGCTTCTGCATACTAAGGAAAACATCAGCAAAATTAAAAGGGAGACAACTGTATGGGAAAATATATTTGCCAATGATACCTCGGACAAGGGTTTGATCTCCAAAATATATAAAGAACTCACATGACTCCACTCCAGGAAGACAAACAACCCAATTAAAAAATGGGCAAAAGACCTGAACAGACACTTCTCCAAGGAGGACATACAGAGGACCCAGAGACATATGAAAAGATGCTCCACATCACTAGCCATCAGAGAGGGGCAAATTAAAACCACAATGAGATACCACTTCACACTGGTGAGAATGGCCATCATAAACAAATCAACAAACAAGTGTTGGAGAGGATGTGGAGAAAAGGGAACCCTAGTGCACTGTTGGTGGGAATGCAGACTGGTGCAGCCACTGTGGAAAACAGTATGGAATTTCCTCAGACAACTAAAATTGGAACTGCCTTTTGACCTGGTAATTCCATTGCTGGGATTATATCCTAAGAACCCTGAAACACCAATCCATAAGAACCTGTGCACCCCAATGTTCCTAGCAGCACAATTTACAATAGCCAAGTGTTGGAAGCAACCTAAGTGCCCATCAGTAAATGAGTGGATCAAAAAACTGTGGCACATTTACACAATGGAATACTATGCAGCAGAAAGAAAGGAGCTCGTACCCTTCAGGACAGCATGAATAGATCTGGAGAGCATTGTGCTAAGTGAAATAAGCCAGGTGGTGAAAGACAAATACCATATGATCTCACCTATAAGTGGAATCTAATCAACAAAACAAACAAGCAAGCAAAATATAACCAGAGATACTGAAATAAAAAACAATCTGACAGTAACCAGAGGGGAGGTGGGAGGGGATAATGGGGGAAAGGGGGACAGGGTTTTTGGTAACAACTATAAAGAGCACATGGACAAAACCAAGGGGGGGTGGAATCAGGGGAGGGAGGTGGGGATGGCTGGGGTGGGGGGTATATGCAGACAACTGTACTTGAACAACAATAAAATAATTTTTAAAAAAATAAGAAAAGGAAAGGTACCAGACCCATTTATGTAATCATCAACTCTTCTCATCTACAAGAGGGACTACCCCTTTTTACTTTTGCTTCCTTTTTTTAAAAAGCTATGATTTCCTGTTCCAGAAGGGAGTAGAATTTAAATTAAAAAGCATCACGTTATCTTCAGTTTCTTTTTAAGTTTGAATGATGTTCCAACAATAGTTATTTCATGGGGGTTTCCAGCTTTGAGAAAATACTTAATCACTAAACTCTTTATTACAACATTAGCCATGCCCAGGGACAGAGTTTTGCTCTATTCTTCACATTATACAAAATTCTCACCTTATTCATAGTGCTCTTTTATGCATTTAAAAGGAAATGTACAGAGCTACAAGTAAAACTTATTCTCCCTTTTATTCCCCTCTTACTTCCACTGGGCTTTTCTAATCAGTGAATCATCCTGTTTATCCTTGTTTAGTGTCCTTAATCCACAAGGTCTCATGCAATTTTCAACATCTTCTAGCTGATAAATAAATAAAAATAGCTTGTTTTCCATCCCATTTAAAAGCCCCACCCCCCTTTTTTTGTCCTGGCTGGTATGGCTCAGTGGATTGAGCACTGGCCTGTGAATTGAAAGGGTGCTGGTTTGATTCCTGGTCAGGGCACATGCCTGGGTTGCAGGCTAGGTTCCCAGTTAGCTGGTGTGTGAAAGGCAACTAATTGATGTTTTTCTCACACTTTGTTGTTTCTGTCCCTCTCTTTCTCCCTCCCTTCCCCTCTCTCTAAAAATAAATAAAAATAAAATCTTTTTAAAAATAAAAATTAAAAGCCCTTTTTTTTTTTCCCTAAATCTTTGTTAATCAATTTTGTGTTACTTGAAGAAAAAATTTGCAGCTCAAAATATAGCTATTGCCTCAACTGCTCTTAAAAAATAAAATGTTTTAAAAATATATATATGGCCATTATGTAGAAAATAATGACAATAATTAAATTATCCATGGTATATAAAAAGGGAAATACATAGAGCTGGTGTTTTACTGCTTGAGGAGAAGCAAGTTTGGATGGAAGGAAGTAATGAACTAGAGGCATGTGGAGAATACAAAATGAAGAAATGATGGACTGGATCTGGCTTGACATAACTAGAGTCTCTATCTTTGGGTCTGGCATCATGGCAGTTGGATTAGCCTGCTCTCTAAAGGTTGTCCAGTCCTGCTTCCTGCCAAGGTTTTAATTAGGCTGAACTATAATCCCTTTCTTACCTCCATCATACTTTGTGGCATGTTTTAGTACATCATCAGCATGGTAAGGACATGAATATATAGCCAAATGGTTTTCTAGAAATTTCTGACAAAGAAGATAGAGGTTTTGGGTGTTAATTCCAACTCCAATCTTACAATTTCAGTCATTGTCATTGTTGTCATGGAAAGGTTTAAATAAAATTTTAATCCTTACCTATGGATATGTTTTTATTGATTTTAGAGAGAGAGGAAAGAGAGAAAGAGAAAAACATTGATCTGAGAGAGAAGCATCAATCTCACATTGAGTGGTTGCCTCCTGTATGCAACCGACTGGGGGTTGAACCTGCAATTTATGTATGTGCCCTGACCGGGAATCAAACCTGCAACCTTTTGGTGTACATGGGATGACACTCCAACCAAGCCACCCGGCCAGGGCTGTCAAAGAAAGGTTTAAAAGGTATTTGAGGACCTACATGACATGGACTCTTTACCTCTCTGACCTCATCATCTACTCTACACTTCACTCAGCCACGTTTACTTCTGAGTCACCCCAGTTTTCCTCAGACATAGCAAGAAGGCTCCCACTTCTATCTAGCTCAGTGTTGGCCAAAAGTAAGCCACATATGTAAGCTTTAAATTTCTAGTATCCACATTTAAAAAGAAAAAAGAAGAAAGTGAAATTAATTGTATTAATATACTATGTTCAACCCAATATATTTAAATAAGTTTTACTTTTTTTTCTCCTTACTATGTGTTTGAAACCTGTATTACACTGACAGCACATCGCTTTTAGAGACTGAATTTTTATCAGAGATAACTTATTCTGTATTTAGATTTTATAAAATTTATTGTTGTAACATAGATCCACATACCTGAGTTGATCCAAACATACTTAAATCATTTAAATAAATCAAGGTAACAATTTTTAAATTTAAATGAAATATAATTAAAAATTGAATTCCTTAGTTACCAAGTCACATTTCAGGTGCTCAGTAGCCATTAGGTGTTACTGAACACTGCTATTCTAGCTATTCTCTGTAATGTACGAGGGGGACCCAAGAAACCCAGAGTTTATTTATAAATAAATTGTATATTTATTCTTACTTGTTTAAACTTCAGTCATCTTCAAAGTACTCTCCATTTGATGTAATACACCTATTAAGACATTTTTCCATTGCTCTAAACAGTTTTTCAACTTGTCAATTTTTATGTTTTTTAGTGCTTCTGCTGTTTTTTGTTTCATCTCTTTCACATATGCAAAATGTTTCCCTTTGAGGACTTCTTTCACCCAGGGAAACAAAAAAAGATGCTCTGGTTGAGCTCAGGTGAATAGGAGGGTGGGGCATAGGGGTCATACCATTTTTGCTCAAAAACTGCTGAACACTCAGTATGGTGTAGGCAGATGTGCTTGTCAATCACCCATCATGAAAAGGGCAAACGTGTTAAAGAGTATTAAAAAAAATTCACTGAAGACTCTGTGCCTCCTCGCACAACCAAAAGAAGGACAACAACAGATTTAAAAACAAAAAACAACCAGAACTAACAGAAAATCGAACTGTATGGAAGTCCGACAACCAAGGAATTAAAGAAGAAACACTCACCCAGACAGGGCGGAGACAGGCAGCCAGGTGGAGAGGACCCTCAGCAAGGCGGTGGCTGGCGGACTGGGTGGTCCCACATTCACGTGCAGTTAAACCAGGAGGAACAACTGGGGAGCGAGACAGACCACACAACCCAGAGTCCCAGCTCTGGGAAATAAAGTCTCAAACCTCTGATTGAAAACACCTGTGGGAGTAGAGGTGGCGGCAGCGGGAGAAACTCCCAGCCTCACAGGAGAGCTCGTTGGAGTGACCCACAGGGTCCTAGAATGTACACAAGCCCACCCACCCAGGAATCAGCACCAGAAGGGCCCAGTTGGACTGTTGGGTAGCAGGGGAAGTGACTGAAAACCCGCAGAGAGCGGAGCAAGCAGCATTGTTCCCTCTTGGACCCCTCCCCCACATACCACGTCACAACACAGTGATGTGGGTTGCACTGCCCTGGTGAACACTTAAGGCTCCACCCCTTACTATGCAACAGGTGCGCCAAGACAAAAAAAAAAATGACCCAAGTGAAAGAACAGATCAAAGCTCCAGAAAAAATACAACTAAGCGGTGAAGAGATAGCCAACCTATCAGATGCACAGTTCAAAACACTGATAATCAGGATGCTCACAGAATTGGTTGAATATGGGCACAAATTAGATGAACAAATGAAGGCTATGCTAAGTGAAATAAAGGAAAATGTACAGGGAACAAACAGTGATGGGAAGGAAACCGGGACTCAAATCAATGGTATGGACCAGAAGGAAGAAAGAAACATTCAATCAGAACATAATGAAGAAACAAGAATTCAAAAAAATGAGGAGAGGCTTAGGAAACTCCAGGACATCTTTAAACGTTCCAACATCTGAATCATAGGGCTGCCAGAAGGAGAAGAGGAAGAGAAAGAAGTTGAAAACTTATTTGAACAAATAATGAAGGAGAACTTCCCCAATCTGGCAAAGGAAATAGACTTCCAGGGAGTCCAGGAAGCTCAGAGAGTCCCAAAGAAGTTGGACCCAAGGATGAACACACCAAGGCACATCCTAATTACATTACCCAAGATGAAAGAGAAAGAGAGAATCTTAAAAGCAGCAAGAGAAAAGGAGACAGTAACCTATAAAAGAGTTCCCATCAGACTGTCAGCTGATTTCTCAAAAGAAGTCTTGCAGGCAAAAAGGGGCTGGAAAGACATATTCCAAGTAATGAAAGGCAAGGACCTACATCCAAGATTACTCTAACCAGAAAAGCTATCATTTAGAATGGAAGGGCAGATAAAGTGCTTCCCAGATAAGGTCAAGTTCAAGGGGTTCATCATCACCAAGCCCTTATTATATGAAATGTTAAAGGGACTTATCTAAGAAAAAGAAGATCAAAAATAGGAGCAGTAAAATGACAACAAACTCACAGTTATTAACAACCAAACCTAAAACAAAAACAAAAACAAACTAAGCAAACAACTAGAACAGGAACAGAATCACAGAAATGGAGATCACATGGAGGGTTATCATCAGGGGAATGGGTGAGGAGAGAGAGGGAAAAGGTACAGGGAATAAGAAGCAAAAATGGTAGGTAGAAGACAGGGGGAGGTTAAGAATGGTATAGGAAATATAGAAGCCAAAGAACTTATATATATGACCCATGGACATGAACTAAAGAGGGGGAATGTGGGTAGGGGGGTGCACAGGGCGGAGGGGAATAAACGGGGGAAAATGGGACAACTGCAATAGCATAATCAATAAAATACATTTATAAATAAATAAATAAATATCATGGGGAACACTTTATAAAATATATGATTGTCTAACCACTATGCTGTACACTTGAAACTAATACAAAACAATACTGAATGTAAACTATAACTGAATTTTTTAATTTCATAATTTTAAAAAATAGGAAAAAAATTCACTGAAGCCGAATGCAGCCTCTCACAACAACACCAGCTGGTAC
>VMDR010017787.1:0-19757 GCA_007922815.1 Macrotus californicus
GGTTAAGGAATCACTTTGGGTGAAATCTCCTGAAATTACTTTTGAAAGAGTTGAGTTGAAGAATAGAGCCTAGTAACATATTTAGGAGAATAAGTTTGATGAGTAAAATTGATTTGAAATCTTAGTGTCTTTGTTCTCCTCTTAGACTCGTCTATTGAAAATGGATTTACTTACCTGTCTTCCTGTTCAGTTTTCATTCTTCACAGCAAAAACCCAGCATTCCATGTTAAAGTCTGGGCAAAGCTCTGGTGGACGTGAACCAGTCTGACACTGTGCTTCTCCAGGTGCCAATAAAGCACCTCAGACGCCTGTATAAATTACTGATTACCTTCTCAAGTGGCCCTGGGCAAGGCTTTGTTTCTCTTACTTCTCTCTCCCTCTTCCTCCATTTCAAATCTTTCCCGTTATTTCAGCCAGTGGCCTCGCCATCTGCTGTGCAGAGAGAACACCCATTCGATTCGACCTTGCTCACTGTTCTAGAGACCAAGTATCAACTCCTTCCCTTTCTTTCTTCCCTCGTGTTACAGTAGAGATGTTCATTTTCCTTTCATCGTAGGCCAGTCCCTCCATTTGTCCTTGGAACTTGGCCTAATCTCTCCCCTCAGCATCCTGTTATTAGGTATTCTTCCTCTGCATTCCTCCCTGCCCCTCATAGGAAATCCTTTCTGTTGACTTTTAAACACTTTATTTTGTCCCATTGAAACTTAAAACAGAAAACAGCCCTCACTCAGACTCTCATTTCCAGTTTCCCTACACTGCTGTCCTGTCTCCCCTACCCTATGAGCCAGAGTTTATGAGATGAGTTTATTTCATCACTTCCCTGTCACCCTGAACTCATTTCAGTCTGGCTTCGACCTCCATCATACACTCTTGCCAGTGTAGATGCAGCAGATGTTTTCAATTGTTCACTTACATCACCTTCCAGCAGCACTGGACACTGACCACTGTCACTTCTTAAAACACTGTCTAGCCAGGGCTTCCATGGTGTTACACTCAGTAGGTTTTCTTTCTTCCTCTTGGGCAGTTATTTCTCTGTATCTCTTGTAGTTCTCTAGCCGTTAAATATCAGAGCTCTTAATTAAGGCTTGGCCCCAGGCCTCTCCCTTCCTCTTTTTATATGTTCTCCCTCTGCAATCCCTCCTTCCCCCCGGCTTCAGTGACCACCTGCATGCAGATAGAACCCGTAAGTGCGCATCCCGTCTGCCTAGTTTCTGATACTTCTTTGTACGTTTTGAATGGCACCTCACACTCAACATACCGAAAGTCACTCTCATGAGCTCCCTACCCCCGAGCTTACCCTTTTGTGCGTTCCCTCTCTTGGGGACTTCCCTCCAGTGCCAGCCACCTAGGAGTCATGTCTCATGGACCCTTCTCCCTCACCATCCCTTTTCTCACAGCAGTGCTCACCAGCACGTGGCTATCTCCTTGCCTCATTATTTCAAATTTATTAACTAATTTACTTCAAACACCCTAATCTCAACTAACATCATGTGTTTCCTGGATCCAGCCTTTATATCCACTGAGCTCTCCTCTTTCTGCCATACGTTTTCCTTAATCCAAGAAGCAGAGTGTTTTTATTTTTTCAAAACCAAATCTAACATCATTGCCACCCACCTGCTTAGCTCATCTGAGGTCTTCTCATTGCTCTCAGTATAAAAGCCAAAACCTTCGCACAGCCTACAGGGCTCCTCGTGGTATGGACCCTGCCTGTCCCCTGCTCCTCACTGAGCATGACTCCCACTATTTCTGCTCTGGGCCCAGTGGTTTCCTTTCTGTCCTAAGTACTTCCCATGCACCCTCTGCGCCTTTGTACACGTTTTTCATCCTCTTTGCCCAGGGAACTCAGTTCTAGTTCAGATCAGAGCTTGCTTCATCAACTGCTGCTGTTTGAGCAGGTCAGATCCTCTTTGTGCTCCCTCATCCATGCATGTCTCCTTCGTGTGTGTATGTGATTATTGGACCATTGCCTTTCTTTCCCTTTGAACAATAAACTCCCCGAAAGTAGGATCTGTATCTCTCTGCTTCTAGGTTGTTCCTGGCAGAGGGACCACCCAATATAATGGGTTGGCTAAAAAGTCTGTATGTTTTTTTTTTCATAAAAGAAAAGACACATTTTTTTTCACCCATAACTTTATTGATTTGGATATTTTGAGTATATCAGTTATCTCCTGCATGGTATAATGTTCATTGTTCTCAATTAATGTCTCGATTTGATCACTGTCAACTTCAACTGGTCTGCCTGACTGTGGAGGATCGTCCAGCAAGAAATCTCAAGCACAAAACTTTGCAAACCATTTTTGACACATTCAGTCAGTCACAGCACCTTCTTCATACACTGCACGAATCTTTTTTTGCGTTTCAGTTGCATTTTTACCTTTCTTGAAATAGTAAAGCATAATGTGCCAAAGATGTGTATTTCCTTCCATCTTCAATGTTAAAATAACGACACAAAAAATCACCAATTTGGATGTTTTTTTTAATGCACGCTGATATGACAGCTGTCACAACACAATCTAACAAAATTGTTTTGAATGAAGTTAAAGAATACTAAGTGCTACTAGATTCATCTTACAGAAAAAGCCAGCGAATCCTTTTGTCCAATCCAGTATGTTGTGTGAATGAATATCCAGATGCACAGATGAATGAGCTGAGAGAGCACACTGCCGCCGCATTTAGTGCAGTTACTGCTTACTGCCTTGTTGTTGTGGGTACGTTCAAGTCCCTGTATTGGATTCCAGGGACTTGTCTATTTCATTTTCCTGTGCCTCACAGGGCCTCTTTGCCTGTGGTAAGCATCCTGTAAGTAAAATACTAGTTGATGAATGAAATGATGGCAGCTAGTTAAAGCAAAGAGTTCTTCTAATATCTAGAATTTTTCAGGAAAAAGATTTTAATATCAATTTTAGATACCAGTTCTTGGGACTCATAGTTTAAATCAATTACTGACAAGATAGCCCAGTTCTTGGGCTAAAACTGCATAGGAAATCTGTTGGAGTGCTGGCAGCTACTGTCTTTTTTCTCCTGAAAATGTTTCTGGCTTTTATGATTTTCCTTTTTATATAGACACTGATTTGCAAAACTTGCTTAACTACGGCAATAAGACTTTTCATGTCAGATCTATAAAGCTTTCACTTAGAAATTAAATAATTTGTTTATTCCCATTCAAAACTCCTTAGAGGCTAATTGATTTAAATTTGATCCAGTGTTTTTATAATCCTATGTTGGTTAATTTTTTCTTTTGCTCAGCTATAGATTCTTGGACTTGAATCAATAATTTCTTGTAAATAAAAAATGAACTAGAAAAGAGAAAATACATTTTAATTTTTAGTGATTTTGATTAAAAAGACGTTTGATAAAGAAAGATTACATACAATATTAACTTAAATTTTCTAGAAGGTGTTTTTATTTTCAAGTCAGGCTTTAAAGTCTGAAATATCGATGGTAGAAACAGATGGGGAGACACTGGATAGGAAAGCGTTCCAGCGGGACGCCTTGAGCCTGTCACAGCCTCGTGGGATAGCCCTGGATGCCTGAACAGGAGTGAGTCCTGTTGTCCAGTGTTTGGCTAAGAGCAGTGAGAATAAGGACTAGAATGATGTACGGGTGCCCAGCAAAGGGCTGTGGCTGCGTGAGGTTGACCGTCGCTCATGGTAGTGACACAGAAGTGAAAAACAGGAATTGCCTCTTTGGCATTGACCCTTTCTGATTTGTTTCCTTGACACTTACTCCCACCATCTTCCTGCTGGCAACTGCCGTAGTAAAGGGGCGCTGAGCTGGACTTGGAAGTACTGGGAGCATTCACCTGTTACAGTTATCATCTTACCTCTGGTTATCAGTTCTTTACGTACCAAGAAAGGAAGTTAGGAGAGATCCGATGAAAAACTCAAAAGCTTACAAGGCCCAGGAGAGTGGTGGCATGAGGGAGCTTGGTCAGGTTTAAGGGCAGAAACTTAAGTTAGGTGACCAGAGGGTGGTGGTGAACATAACCGGAAGCCCGTCGAGAAGCCACAGCTCAGCTCCAGCTGACTCTTTCCACATGGGAATGTGAAGGCCCAGTGTGACTTCAGTCTCCACTGTTTGGGGTACATTTTTACAAAGCAGTTAATAGTTTGGGGGAGTTTTTATTATTGTCACTGATGATTTTAATGTGAAATTTCCTGGACTTTTTTTATCCTAATATTGAGAGTTGGCTGGAAAACAAACAACTTTTTAATACCATCCAGATCTACCAAAGTATTTCTGTAGGCAAATTAGGCCCACACACGGCCAGACTTTTCAGCTCTGTCCTACATGATATTTATCTCTAAATCTTTCGATTCAATATATTTTCATTCTTTCTCATTTTTCCCTCTGTCATTTTACTCCATTCGCCGCCCCCCCCCCCCCGCAACACACACACAGTATTTTTCTCTCATTTACTCATATTGCGTTTGCTTGTTAATAGATGACATTCAACAAACATTACCAAGTTCTCACCATGCCTCTGGTCATACTGAATAAAAAAGTGACCAAACAACGATCCCTCACTATCTTATATAATTTAGCAGGTCTTGATGTGGGTGAAATGGAAATCTTTGATGTTTATGGATCAGATAACCCAGGTGAGCCTAATGAAGGGCACCAAGGAGCCTGGCAAGAAGTTTGCCAATGTAGTAAGAGCTGGAACCCAATGGAGATCTCAACTTGGTGTGGTTTGGATCAGACTATGCTTAAAACTATTTTAATTTCACACACACGAGAAAGCTAGATTTGCACAATCTGAAGCCTTCCAACCAAGAAACCAAACCATGTTTATAGTAGTGTATTAGTTACTACATACAAGGCTGGGGACTTCATTCATAGCTCAGACACTTAAACATTTTGTGTACACTTTGGGTTTGTCATAAGGATTACAGTGAAAAAGTACCGTCCAGGAAGTTAATCAAAATAGTGGTGATTTCAACAGTTAAATATCTTGTTGAGCCCCTGTTGCTAAGAAAGTGTGTGAACGGTGGCACCTGGGCAGTTTCCAGCCGTGCTGTTTGATCACGGTGCTCTTACGGCCCTGAACCACCACTCCTCTGTTAACACAAACTTCTTTTCCTTGTCTTGCCCAGGACTATTAGTAGGTAAGTTCTTGAAATCTCAGACTACTTACAACATTGCTTCCTTTGACAAGGAAGACTTTTCATGGACATGTGTTTCAGTCTGAATCCTGTTTTTTTAAATCCAAAACTAGTTAAAAGGGGAAGGCTTATACTTTTGATTCCAAAGGGCATTCTGTTTCTTCTAGAAGTTGGAAGGGTGCCTGCAGTGGCAGTTCTCGGCACAGGTCCACAGAACAGTGTGGGACTGACTGCATGAGATTCAGCTGGCAGGGAGTGGCACTTAAGTGTCACCTTTCCGGGGCCTCACCCCACCTAGGAAATCTATGCTTTTTAAAAATTCCCCAAACCATTCAGGTATGTGATCAATTTGGAGGAAGCACTGAGGGTTAGATGAACTGATTTGGGTTTGGAGGAAAGGTAAATGAACATATTACGGCTTCTAACACACAGATGGAAATGCCCCACCTTCTCACTCAAGTGTCCTGGGATTCCTCCGGGAACACAGAACAAAGTCAGAGGGCTTTTTCTGAATGGCTCTTGACCTACAGCACACCTAATGCCTGCTGATCTGATAAGGCAGGTGTTTTCCTTTGTGTTAGAATCTTTTATCTCTATTACTCAAAGGTGATTTGTCAGCAATTCTGGCCTAGATTATGAAGTTCTTTGATCTCGGAGTGCATTTAAAGTGTCTTGTTGAAAATGTTCCCTCTCTATTCATGTTATTCTACAAGCTGCATTAAATTGTTGCAGAATATTATTTTATGTGCTTTATTTAATCTTTCCTTTAAAAATGTGGAATGGATACATTTTTTGACAAGTCTTTCAGACCTTGTATTTTTTGTCAGTATCTTAATATTTCAGTGTCCTGCTGCTGCCTTAAATTTTTTTTTCTCCCTCCCTGGTCTAAGCTGAAATGACACATAGTTTGCTACTGGCGAGATGCTTGTCACTCTGCACTAACACCCTCTGTTCAATGCTAATCTGACATTCTGCATTTTAAGCTCTGTATCATCTGTAAGTCCTGTCTTTTCACACAGATGAGTAGCCAAGCCTTTCATTTGGAAAAAACGGTGCAACATCAGAATGTATCAGTGAAATAGTCATTTAAAAAAAGATACAAAATTTAATTTACCACAAGTGTCACTGGTGAACACAAGACCTTTCTACATAAATTATTTTCTCTTCTCAGTGCCTTTCTGTGTCTGCTTTTACAGATTAGATATTATTGGTTAAGGTCCTGCTTAGTCACTGATTTAAGTATTTGTATTTGTCATCCACCCTGGTATGTCCCCAGCCCTGGGAGACCTATTTAATATTAGAACATGCTGAAATGCTTGCCTCCAGGTATACACCCCAGCAAAGACTGAAGCATTTTTAAATTGTACTGAATAATTGTGTATCATATAAATGTGCAATAACTGTTGTATAACATACATAATAGTTCTCGTTTGGGGAATAAAGTAGAGGGAAGCAATTGACAATGATTTATTTGATTTAAAGAAAACAGATGATCTAGATATGCCACCTGTGTTTTTAAAAGCCTTATTTGTTTTGAGAGTTTAAAAAAACCCTGTCACTGGGTAACGTTTGTGAAACAGTTTGGGATTAACACATACCTTTGTGGTCCAGTTACGCGTATAAATGAAACCATGAGAATGTGATGAGAAAAACCTGGGCAAAATAGGTAACATCTGATGTGCAAGATACACGGACATCTCCATCGATCTACGTGAAGAGTTTTGTGCTAGGCTGAGAGTTTCATGTTTATGGAAAACGTTGTCAGGATTTTTAGTGCTAAAGCAATGGAAAAGGGGATATTACTAACATGAATCAAGTGGACACTGTTCGTTTTCTTGTATTGCTTGGTAATCTGTAATTTGCTATGCATTTTCTGTAACTGTTATTAACAAAGTATAAGAAAATCAAAGTATTTGTATATTTTTATATTTCTTTCTATTTAAATCCTATCAGGTAATTCAGTTAATATCATGAGAGCTGCAAATATGTAACTCTTACGAATTTTTGCCTTTTCTTGATAGGAAGAAGAAAAGAAGCCGGTCAGTTACCCTTCTCTGCTCAGCCACGTAACTTCTTCCTTCTTGAATCACCCTCTCTTAACCATGACAGAGAAGACCCCTGTGCCCACCCTTCAGCTGCTGGGTGAATTCTCCCCATTACTGTCATCTTTGCCTTGTGACATTCATCTGCTTAATCTGAGGACAATACAATCAAAGGTATTTCTAAAATCTATAAAAAATTACTTTCTGTAATATACCTGGGATAAGGGCGTGCGAAGAAGAAAAGATATCGTAAGTTTCACTATGCATCAAGGACCGATTAAGAGGACTTCACCTTTTGGCAAAATTATACCTTTCATTTGTTGTTCTGTAGTTTAAAGCATACCCCAATACTAATGCATTTCATTCCTGGAAAGGCCTGTGTGGTGAGTGGGTCAGGGACATCATCTTTCTTGCTTTTATGCAAGAAAAGCTACAGCTGTCCTAAGGTCACATAGCTTGTAGGACAGAGAACCCAGCCTTCAGATCGGCTGTGCTGGCGTTCTCCATTTATTCTTATTAGCCGATGTTTCTTGAGAGCTAGAGTAGTAGAAAGCGTAACATTTAATTCTGTAGCAGAGGCTCCATACATTTCTATCTTTCTCCTGAAAGTCAGTGCAACCCAAACCTTTGCATCAAGAAACCAACTATTGGGAGAAATATAAAAATGGACTAAAGAAAACAAAGGTAGCTTTTATTAAGTATGGCATTTTAATTTAGACTGCTTCAGTTCATAAGCTGGGTGGGGCAGAAAGGTTTTACAGTTGTGAGTACGTGAAAAGGGTTTATTCTTGTATTATTATTTATTAAGTATTTTATTATTTTTCATACAAACAACTGTAAGCCTTTTTCCCCACCCTGCACATGCCTACTTTTAAAGTCAGTAATTGCATTCGAAAACAATAAAGATTAGACATTTGATACCATTTTTATGTTTTGTAGAGCTGTTTTGATACTGTGAATTGACATACTCGTAGTAGAAATAGTAAGTGGTTGTGGATTCTGTGGGAAATATCTTATAATAAACGTCCTGAATATGAAAAGAAGAGAATGTTCATATTCGAAGACAACATAAGAGATGAAAAATGTTTAGTTTAAGAACAAACCACTTAAGCCCTGGCTGGGTAGCTCGGTTACTTAGAGCATTGTCCAGATGCGCCAAGATTGTGCATTCAGTCCCTGATCAGGGCACATACACGAATCAACCAGTGAGTGCATAAATAAATGGAACGACAAATCAGTGTTTCTCTCTGTGTCCCTTTCTTTTCCTTCCTTTCTCTTTCTGAAATCAATAAATTTAAAAAAAAGAAAAGAAGAAAACACTAAAGCAAACCAAGTAAAGTATAAGAATTAACTCCTACAGGTTTGGACAACTAGAGCTTTTAAAATTATATGTTCAAGGTGAAGAACCTATGCATTACTATGTAGGGAAATGTACGTGGCTTGTAATAATGAATATAAGTGAGTGCTGGAGGCCTATGCGCGTATCTCTATGAATCGCGCAGCTGTTTGATCCTGTGAGGGAACGTGTGGGCTTTGTCTCGTGCCTGCTAGGTGCCAGTGACTGCTAAAGGTGCTCGGGGTGTAGTCATGAACAAAATAGACAGCAGCCACTGCCTTTCTGGACCTGAGATTCTAGTGGGAGAAGAAAAAGTAATTAAAGAAGAAAAATAAAAGAAGCATTTAAGAATGTTAGATGGTGATAAGTGTTACAGAGGAAAAACGGAAGGAATGGCTGTTGTAGAAAGTGATACAAGGTTGAATAGAGTGATTGGAGGGGGCCTTGCAGAAGTGGTGATAATGAGAAAAAATTTTATGGAGGAGGTCAGGGAATAAGAGGCAACACAGATTTCTGGGGGTAGAGTGGTCCGGGCAGAGCTAAGGGCAATAACGAAGGCCTGAAAGCCGAAGATGCGCTCAGGATGGAACCCACATGCACACTGAGCTTTTCTTTGATCTCTTCGTGGGTCTACTTTTTGAGTCATGGAAAGAACACACCAGAGACAGCCTCCATGGGGTAATCTGCTGCTAATTCAGGGGTAAGTGGAGAGGAAGGGTCGAGTGGAGGGCCTCACGTTGCCACCTCCGAGCGCAGATGGTAGAGGACATTAGCAGCCTGAAGGGTCTGAAGGCTTCTGGGGCACACAATGACTTCTTTTTCTTACTACTGATGATTCCTTCCCCAAATTATTTGAAAGTGAGGCTGGTACTTGCTTTCCAGATCATCTCTTTTTAGGGATTACCTGCTTCTTCCGTTCTTCCTGCTGCTGGCTGCCTTCCTGTCATACCAATCGAATCACTTCCAGATTAGGAGTCTCATTGCCTACCACACTGGCTGAACCCTTGAGCATTTAGGCCCTCTGCAGTCTGGTCTCCACTCACTGGCCACCTGGCTTCCCATTGCTCTTCTCACCTTTGGACAGGTGTGCCACCCCGCTACCTGCCGGCTGAGTGACTGCTGCCTCAGCCACCACTTATAAAGTGGGGCTGGGGTCAGGTGTGCCTGCTTCGGATCTTTTGGGAGAAACACATAAAATGATGCTGTGGAAGCCCTCCGAAAGAGAAGTATTTTGTAAACAAACTTTGTAATCCTGTTGGTGCCTGCCGGATTTGCCAACTCAGGTGCAAACTAGGCTTTTAGCAGAGGGAATAGAAAGCAATTTAACAATGCAGATATTTGACCAAAAGAAAAAAGACTGTTAATGCCTGCTGGTAACTACTGTGCTGCAGGCACACAGTCGGAGCTAAGTATCTGGGGCTGTTTTGCATTACCATGTTAATTGTTGCCAGTTTTTATATTAGCCTTTGACTCTTAGTGTATATTTCTAATGGTTGTTTAAGCTCTCTAATAATCCAAGAGGATTGATTAGTCCATTCAGAAATACTTCTTTAAAGAATTGTTTTCTGTCCCCTAACTTCTAATAATAGGAAGATAATCATTGAAGGAAACCAATGGTAGGTGTTGATTTGAAGAAAGCTTGGTACTTAAGTTGTGTCAAGGGTAATTCCATGGTTATACTAAAAAAAACACAAATTTCTAAATAAATTCGGAAGCCTGATCCATACATTTTGGATTATGTTCTTGTTTTTATGTGCTATCAGCTCCAAACATATAATTAACTGTTCATTTGAAGATTGCAGTGAATTTTTCCCACTGAAATCCAAACTCAGTTGACTCTTGAACAATGCAGTGTTTGGCGGTCATCCGCTCATGCAGTTGAAAGTCCACATGTAACACTAACTGGCCCTCCACGTACGTGTATTCCTAGCTCCCAGTTGATCCTTGAACAATGCGGATGTGAACTGTGCAAGCCTGTAGGGCTGAGTGGGCCCGTTTAAAAAATCTGTGGGTAAGTGGGCCCACGCAGTTCAGACCCACGTTGTTCAAGCATCCACTGTAACGTCAGCCTTCAGGTTGAGTTCCAATCAGGACCAGAGGTCTGCGTGGCTTGTGTCTGGTGAGCATTCTCTTTACCACCACTTCATAGTATTTCCATGATAAATTCATCTGAGAACCACCTTGGACTGGTAAGACCTCATCTCTCTTCCAGCCTGACATCCTTCATCAGCAGCATATTGAGGGTATACCTGCTTCGCCATCCCCTCAAACCACTGTCTAAAGGTTTTTCAGTTCCATACCTCAGCTGGTCTCCCTTGCTCCTCATGGAGAAAGGAGTTACGGGCTCCAGGAATAGTCAGAGAGACACGGGGGCTATAGTGTGCCAACCCACTGAGGTGGTTCGGGCCAGCCAGCAGTCCTCAGAGCCACTGTGTCCAGATCACACTAGGGGGATTTTAGAAAAAGATTTTTATAAATGTCCTCATCTCTAAGATTCTGATTTTGTAGGTCTGGGTGGAGAGCCTAGGATTTAGTATTTTTTTTAAACTTTCAGATTGGAAAACTAAGGGCTAGAGAGATTAAAGGATTAATGATTAAGTGAGTAAGATGAAAACTACCTGAGGTAAATGGTAGAATCAGGACCCGCCCCCTGGCCTTCTGAATCTGAATGCTGTATGTTGCCTCAGAAGGTAGTACTAGACTTTCTTTGTTTCACAGGCCCGCACTCAATCCACTGAGCTATACCAGCCAGGGCAGCTTGCAGTACTAGACTCTCTAAGAGTTACTAAATCTCTTTTTTCAGGAATTGTTCATATTGGTAATGACTCTATGTTTTTATATAAGCCTATCTTGCTTTTCTAATTTATATGTGTTTTTAGATGAAAATAATTATATGTCACATTTGTAGTCAGGTAAAAAGGGAAGAGAATCTTAAAATCCTGCCTCACTGCATGCTGTGCGCCCCAGCACGTTCCAGGCACTGTCTAGGGACTTAACTGTCAGTCTTCTCGTCCTGGAGGCCGGACCTCCAACTCTCTTCTCTTTGTCACCTCCCTTTTCTTGCCCTATCAGGGGCTTGAGATATTAAAATGAAGTTTCTGAAAAAGTTTGAAAACTGGAACAGGAGCACCACTCAGGTGTACTCAACAGGAAAGCCTTGTCGTTAGGAAAGGGTAACGATTGAGAGAGAAAGAAGTCTTGGTAGAGAAGATGTTGGCAGAATCTCACAGGAGGAAGGATCATGGGTCAGGGTTCTATAGGCTGGCATTGTAGGTGCTGACATTCTGGGGACGAGAAAGAGCTTGACTGAGCTGTTCAGCTGGGCTTCACAGAGCCGGTCTGCCTTCGACAACAATGCGTGACTCAACTAGTGTTTTTCCAGATCGTTTCCACTGCTGTATGTTCAGCTGTATTTTTATTTATTCATATAGGTATATATTTACATCTATATCTACCTTCACACCTATGTCTATACCTATGTATGTTTAACTCTATTCCTGTAGAATTTTTTTTGATTTGTGCTGAACTGTGTCTTGCAAATAGTTAACCAATCATTTCAACATCAGCACCACTTATTGAGTAAGATTTTCTCTCCTGACTTATTTACACCATCTGCTTCTTATAAAAGGCAGTTTAAAGTTTTTGCTTTATATTTTGCCCTTCTTAAAAGAATTGATTGGTGCTTTATTGATCTCCCTAGCATCTGGAAAGGTGAAAATTGTGGGAAAAAATTTTCTTTGTTGTACATATCTAAGAACCACCATTCACCTTCCCCTTTCTGTCATGTTGCTGATCAAAGCAGGATAACTGTTATTGGCTATTTTAATGAGTGCCCTGGAAAATGAATTTCTGCTGGTTGTGTCATGTCTCCGGACTTCCAACACACTGCAATTTTCTAACCTTTCCACCTGTCAGAATGCACTGAAATATGAAGGTTGTTAGGCATTTTCAAAGCATCTGAGCGGATTGGAGAAATTTTCTCACTAGGTGTTTAGGCATGCCTTCATGTGCACACACCTTACAAGTCTAGGAGAAGGGTTGGGGTCACATTCCTCCTGGAAAAGTGGTCAAATTTACAGACTCTGATCCTCAGAAAAAAAATGTGTGCATAGATGTTTACCGTAGTTACCAGGAGTTTACTGATTTGTGAACTGTACATTACTAGTAAACAAATTAAGTTTCTTTGGGTGTGAGACAGGAACAGTGTAACTCTTACATTTTGATCTCTCGTGCACTTTAGTACAGAAATATTTACCTATATTCTCAGGAAAGACTCAGGTACATGTGTAATTCTCAGATTGGCCTTAAATTCTGTTTAAAATAGAATGAATGGGTGGGTAGGTTGTGGATGATTAGAAATTACAATTTCTCAAGTTTATTTTCTGAATTGATACGTTTTGATAAATCGGTTTTAGCTCTGCTGGGCCCATTGGTTAAACTCTCCCTGTTGGCAGCCTCCGGGCAGAGGATGACCTCCTTTGTTTATAGCCTTTTGTTGCGTTATGTCCAGAGTGGTCCCCCTTCCCCTCCTAGCTGGCATCTGTGAGCACCGATTCACAGCTAGCGCAAAGGCAGCAGAACGAAGCTGTTAGAAGCCCAGACTTTGGAGCATCCCCTCTACTTGCTGTCTGGGTGATACAGAGCAAGTCTCTTAATTAACTCTCTGAGTCCCAGTTTTCTCATTCATAATGTGGCACTGAAACTGGGACCCACCTCAGAGGACTTGTGAGGAGCAGATGAGTTGGTGTTGGAAAACGTTTAGAGCAGGAAGCACTGAGTGCCTGACAAGTGAAGCCTCTCTCGATTGTGGCAGTTACTGAGCAGTTGTGATCGTTACTAATAATGAAGTAAAAGTGTCGGCACATTTTTTTATAAGTTAGGGAAAGTTGAAGTTTATTGCCAGAGTAAATCTTGCTGCTGTTTGATTTGTATTCCTTATATACTTTGTTAATGATTCCTCCGATTTTTCAAAACGACACACCTAATGCCGTCCCTGTGGCAAGCATCATGCCGAGTGCTGTGCGCGAGTAGTGGTTAGCTCTCACAGCAACGCTGAAGGTGGGGCGTGCAGTGCTGCCCCTCGTCCTAGAGAAGAGCACGCTCACTGGCCTGGAGGTGACAGGTAATGTTCGAGGTCACCCAGCCAGTAAACGGAGGTGCTAGGAGGCATAGCCCTGCGTCTCTGACTCCAGTTCCTCACTCAGAACCTTGTCCTGCCTCCTGCATGGGGACGAGATGGGGGTGATACTGTGGAAAGTGTTGGGGAACACACTGCCTTATTTCTCTTGTCTGCTCAGTAATAATGGGACACCCATGAAAGTATACACCCACCAACCATACATGGGAAAAGATCATGAAGAGCTAATGCAGAGTCATTAGAGGTAATTACTGTTTAAGTATGAGAGAATGCTTTGTGATAGGGATGGTCCTGTACATTTAAATACAGTAGTGCAAACTTGTGTACCCCTCAACTGCTCTAAGTGTGATTGAAGGTGAAGTGAGTTCACCCGTGAGAAGCACCCTGCAAGGGTCTGGCACACAGTAAAATGCTCAGTAAGTATTAGCTGCAGTCACTGTTATTATCCCTGTGGTTGGCCCTTGATCCTCAAAGGGGCTGTTCAGAAGTCTAACCTAGTTCCTGGGATTTTTAGAGGTTAAGTGATATACACAGAGTCACACAACTGGTCTGTGGTGGAACCAGCCCTTGCCTCTGACCCAACTTTCTCCAAGCCTGACGTCTTCATTCTGCTGGCAGACCCTCTCCCCCACACTCCACCCAGTTCAGCGGCCGCTTAGTCCACGAGCTTCACGTTGGCTTACCCCCGAAACGAGTTCTGTCATGGGTGTTCCCCGGGTGACTCTGGGCCACCCAAGCCTGCCTGCGGCGATTCAGCTGCAGCTGTGATCTGCACTGTTATACAAAGACACTGCGTCTGTTGCTCACCTAGCCCAGAGCGTGGTGCGGTTTCAGGGTTTGTGAAGTTTCTTCCCCACACCCCCTTCTTTTCTGAGGTCCAGATATGACTTATATGTTAATGAATGTAAAAACAGATCTTTTAAAATCTGTTTCCTCCTGTGGAGTATACAGTGTGACTACATGGTATTTTCAGTGGGTTAACCCATGCTGACTCCCTGGAGGAGGGAGACCTGCTGAGCTCTGTGTTACTGAGGTGAGGGGACTGAAGTGTGGGAAAATCAAATGACTGTTCCAAGGTTTCAGGGTGTGCACGTGACAGGGTTGTTTTTGTTATTCTTGTGGAGCTTTTATGTTTATTATAAATGATTGATTTTCACATGTGCCGTTTTCATACTGTTTTGAGACTGTGAGAAATTCACAGAAATTTTATTAGAAATCTTCACCCTGTGATTTAAACTTGCTCTGTATATCATGGGGTCCTGCAATGACTCAGAATTCCTTAAATGACTTTTTTCTCTCCCCTCAAACAAAATCTTAGCAGTATCATTGCAAAATACCATGTGGAGTGTCAAAAAACAGGTTACTGCAGCCAGGAATCTGGGGTGAGGACAGCTGTAAATTGTTCAGGCACTTTAAAATCAAGTCTGTGGTGGGAACACTGGCAGCTGGTCAGAACAACGTCTGTGTGGCACATTAAAAATCTCATCCCTAGGGAAGACGATCAAGAACGGGGGCGTGTTCATATCTGTGGCCACAGAAGGGACAAAGGGGTCCTTTTCAACAGTGTCAGTGCCTGGCAGCACACGACTCTGCTTGGATAACTGCACACTTCTTCACTCTCCCAAGGAGTTTTCATTCATTTTGCTATTATCATAAACATGTTCCCTCTTTAGGAAACAAAATTTTTAAGGATATTTGTAATTTAAAGGAGTCAAAGACTTGAACTGCTCACGGCACTGACTTAAGTAGATGCACGAAGTTTCACTACAAGAAGGTGCACACGGGGACACCTCGGGGACACCACAGGCTCGGTTGCAGACCACCACAATAAAGTGAATATCACAGCACAGCAAGTAGCCACGTGCATATTTTTGTTTCCCAGCGCATACAAAAATTATGCTTATACTATTCTGTAGTCTATTAAATGTGCAATAGCTAATGTCTAAACAAATGTACCGGCTTAATTTGAAAATACTTTATCATTAAAAAATGCTAACCAATAGCTGAGCCTCCAGCAAGTCATAATCTTTCTGCCCGGGAGAGTCTTGCCCTGGCAGTATCAAAGATCACTGATCACAGACCACCAAGACAAATATAATAATGAAGAAGTTTAAAGTATTGTGAGAATTACCAAAACGTGATAGAGAGACACAAAGTCAGCAGTGGCTGCTGGAAAAGTGGAGTCCATAGACTTGCCTGACACAGGATGGCCACAAACCTCCAGCTTGTTGAAAAAAGAAAACAAGGGTCTGTGAGGGACAGTGAAGCAAAGCGCAGTAAAACGAGGCAAGCTGGCGCTGAGCCCTGTAGCTGGCGTGCCGTGCTTCTCTTCATGCCTGCACAGGAAGAACAGTCTCTGTCGTGTGAATTTAGGGTGCATCAAGCTGATAAGTGTGGTTGGCCCAGCACGTGAGAAGCATGACTAGTTCAGATGTCTCTTGTATAAAAATAATGAACCAATACATTAAAGATTAAAAATGTTAATGCAATTAGCAAAAATTAGTATTCAGTGAAGAGGCGTGTTTCAGTTTTAAGGTGGATGATACGTCGTCATTCAGTGACCAGGTAAGGACTAAATTTAGGTGCACGTTAAAAATCGTATCCCCTAGTGAGGATGATCCAGAACTTTATTCAGTTGATGTATATGTTAAAAATAAACCAAAGTGAAATGCTTTATTTGAAGAAACTTGGTAAAGTGGTATGTAATATGTGGACAAAAGGAAACCCAAGTCCTCAAGAACTGTGGGGAAAGCAAGGCAGGAGATGACTTAATAAGGATCCTGGAACATATTACACCTGACTCCTTAGGGGGAGGTGGACAGGCCCGGTGAACATGGAACCTGAGGGGAAATGTTGTTTACCCACCTTCGGCTTCACGGCTAAATGAAATGGGCCTTTGTGATTTGGGGATGCTGACATCAGTGGAGTGTGCAGTGGTAACGGTCCTTGCTTTAACATTGCTGTGCATGTCGGCACTCTGCTCCTCTGCAGGTGGACGGCAGTTATTCCAATGAGGCCGCCTTGATACTCCACAGGAGGGGCTTTGACTGCCGCTTCTCCAGCGCAGGCACAGGGCTGCTTTGCTCCACCACCCAGGGGAAGGTGAGCCAAGAATGTGTGTGTTTGTCAAGTTGTGTGCTTTGAAATCCTTCCTTTCTGACGATAAGATAATGTTCCATTGCCTCTTCATTGATTTGTTCCCCTCAGCTACAAATTAGCTCAAGTCTCTGCATCTTAAGAAAGCTCGTTCTCAACGTTCAAACTCTTCTCCTTGTCGGCATCAAAACGCATAGTCAGAACACGTGCATATTTGGAAACAATGCCCTCATTGATTCTTGGGCCTTCCATTTCCAGCCTACAAAGCATCCTCTCCCACCCCACCCCTGTATTTTCTCCTTTCTTGGATGTACTCAAGTATGATCGAGTTCAGGATGGCAAACCCAAGTCCTACGGTGGCCAAGACAAGTTTTGTATTAAGTGAACGGGGGTGGCAGCAGAGAAGCGACAGGAGCGGTGAGACTGTGGCCCGTGGGATAATTCAGCCACCACCCCACAGCGGCTCTTCTTAGCCTCCCTCAGTTGTCTCCCCATTGCAGACGTGCAGGTCTAGATTTGCTGTGAAGCTGGACTGGCACATGAGGTCGTATGGTGCAGGCCAAACAGACCCTCAGGCTGGCCGCTGTCTGATGATGGCCCATTTTTTATTTCTCTTCAAGTTGGTCTCACTGACAATTCCACCAAGCCTCTCCTTGGAAGAAGACGAACCTCCACTTGCCCTCTCCTGTCCTGGAGCAGGCTGTAACCCAGAGAATGTGCTTGGGCCGGTTCTAGTGCCCAGGCAGGTCTGCCCCACCAGGCAGTGCAGCCGACCCAGCCCCACAGATTAGCGTGTACGTAGGGTCTGAAAAGAAGAGGAAATGCAGTATGGGCCCTAAATTTACATAGATAAGCTTCTCCATTTCTTTGACCTCACCATTCATGGAGTTAGTGCTAGGAAAGCACGGATATCTTTATTATTTTTTAAAATTATATTTATACGTCTGCCTACCTTATTCGTCACCTGAATATACTTGGTTGTGAGCATTTGTATTCAAATATTAAGGCTTTGAGTCCTAAGGGGGACCTGGGACCTATGATCCAAAGAGACCTAATCATACAACCTCCTCACCCAATAAATGAGACTCATGGACACAATGAGCCTTTCTTGGGGCAGGCTCTGCCCTGTCTCTCAGCTCCGCTGGAACAGGAAGATGGTTGAAAACCACCCGTGTTTGGGAGTAAGTGTTGACTGAAAGAGGATGGGGGTCTTTTTAAAGCTTCTTGGCCCATAGATGCCCCTAGTTTGTATTGACAAAGGGGCCCTGCGCATGATATGTTCTCAAGCAGCACAGAAAAGGAAGGCAGGACGAGTTGCCCTCTCCTTCTTACCGTTTTCCTTGTCTCCCCCCAGGGATGGCCTGCAGAGGTATATTTAATCTCCCACCCCTTCTCATTAGTGTACTTCAAAGGGACTGCAAACATAGTGTTTTACTCTGTCCCATAATATTTTTCACTGAAGGTAGAGTTGTGTGACTAATCTTTCTTCAGAGTTGATCTAAATATGCACATTTTTATCATTCACTTTTTAGATATTGGTACAGAAACTTTTTCAGAAGTTTACTGTTGTGAGTCTCATACCTACGTCATTATCCTTGATGCATTCGCCTCCAGACGCCCGAAATATAAGTGAGATCAACTTGAGTCCCATGGAAATCAGCACATTTCGAATCCAGTTGAGGTGAACCTGGCTTTCAAATTTGGATTGGGAAGCATTGGCTTTTATACACTTCTTGGTTTAACGTGCAATAAAGAAGCACATTGTTTTAGCTTCTGGCTACTGTGAGAACATGAATTCTGTGATTTTTTGTTTCTGAACCAGTACGTAAGAACAAAAAAGCCATGCTGTAAACCTGTTTGTTTCTTTGTTTGTTTAAGTTCCTTCCGTCAGCCACCACCATTGGTATGACCGGTATGAATTGATGCAACAAATGAAGAAATGTCTAAAGTCAACCTCTCAACAGATTGTATCTCAGGTTAAATGTTAACTAATTATATCTGTGTTGGGGGTTGTGAAAAGATTGTTATGAGTATTCATGTTGCTGATTCTTTGTTAATTTAACAAAAATGCCCATTTTTACCAAAATGGAATAAAAAGCTGGTAGGTAATAGCTAATGGCCAAAATGGTTGCAATCATTCATACAAGTTAGAAAATTTTTGTGTTGAAATGTGTGGAAAAGTGCAATCCATCAACCCTCATGATATATATAGTTGATTTTCACACCTTTTTCTAATGTACCACTTGACCCTTCCCTTCCTACCCTTTGTAAAGTGTTTCCAGAGATAGCAGATTTTGAGTCATTCAATAGTAGAAAAAGAGGCATATTTTCATTACTTGACAACGTGGGATAGGTGCAATTTATTCCATTGTCACTAAAATAGAATAAGCAATCGTGTAGGCACCATAACCTATTTACGTGCCACAAGGTGTCTTTTTACACAGCTCATTTGAATACAGATGTTCTGCAAGGGGGTTTTCTATTTTAAAAATACCATATCAGAATAAATGTGCCTTATTTTTTTATAAGTCTTGTTAAATCTTTTAGTGTCCATGTTACCATTTGGGGAGGGGGGTAGGGCAGCGAGAAGGGGTGGGTACTTTCTATGACACATAAATTGTGTAATTTTTGCCTGACAGTACTGACCACATTCTGATCTGTTTCATTAAATTTGTGGTGGTATTACTCTAAACATTTTGACTATTTGAATGTACTGAGATCTCAGAAAACAAAACAAGGGAAAAAATATTATTAATTAAAATATGCTGCTGCCAAGGAGACTGCAACTTGAAGCAAGGATTCTGTAATGTGCAAAATTCACAACCTGTTCCCATTTCCGAGGAGTTAACCATATTGAAGAGAGAATGCTTTAAAATAGACCCTGTTTTGAAACTCAATTATATGTAACTCACCATGATTTATCATATTAAAGAATATGTCTGTTCAGTGAGTTCCAAACTTTTGTGTGTGTGTAACCTCAAAGTGGAGTTCCAAGCCCATGTGCCATTATAAGACTTTTGATAAAATTTGTTTGGGGTCAT
>VMDR010017788.1:0-19758 GCA_007922815.1 Macrotus californicus
ACTATAACTATGTGATAGGAAAACATGCCAACATCAGTTGTATCTCAATAAAACTGAAAAAATATAAATAACTTTCTTATTTCATAATTGATTAAATTGTCTTCCTGATATAAAATGTAAGTTAAATCTGTTTTACGCAAAAATAAAAATAAGGTTAAAAAATAAAAGAACAGGGAAATCCAAGATGACAGCAAAGTAGGTAGATGTTATACACACGTCCTGCCAGGACCAAACTGGAATTACAACTAAAACATGGAGCAACCACCCTAATAACCAACGAAAGACTAGCTGAAGAAGCCTTAGAAGCCACACTGAGACTGGCAGGAAGGGAGAACATGAAAACGACTGGCCCCACTCCCACCGGGGCGGGGGGTGTAGCTGAGATTACAGAGGGATATCTCAGGTGCACAGGAACCCCATGAGGAGCGTGGGGTCTCAACTCCAAGTCAGACTTTCCCAGCACAGAGCACCACGGCCGAGAAAAGGTGCTGACATAGTATCTGGCTATGAAAATCAGCAGGGCTTCTGTCTGCCAGGGAAAGACCCAGAGTCTGCTAAGACACAGGTGCCCTCCTAAAGGTCAACACACAATATCTTGACCACAGCCACTCACCCTGGGTGCCAGCAGAAGGAGGGCAAAGCAGACTAGATTCACATGAGGAGAGACTGGGGTTTGTGGCTCTGGGGAGAAAGCTGAAGAACAGTCTCCAGGACCCCTGAGCAGAGTTCTTCTCCCACACAGGAGACGCCATCTTTCTTGGGTGGAGCACTCCCCTCAACACTGCAACAGTTTGGGGGAAAGGCGATAGCCCACTCTACAGAGTTGTACCTACTGAGGAGTCAGCTACCTGGGCTGGGGTGTAGAGGTCTGGGCAGATTCAGGGGGTATCAGTGACTGAGTTGGGTAGCTGTAAGCTAGGGGCCATGCCTCCTCACCTTCCCATGAATGTGATATCACCACCCCCTCACAGGAGACCCCATAGCCCCACTCTCCCAGCAGACCCATCCTCCGAACTCCTGGTGGCTCTGCCCTGCCAAGTTCTGGGCAGAATCTGAGACAGACTGAGTTGTGTGGCTCTGGGGTGGAGGCCTTTGCCAGCATCTTCCCCCAAGACTGACTGGCACCTGCCCCTCACGGGAGATACTCTGGCCCTACCCTCCCAGCGGTCCCACCCTGCTGAGATCAGGCACTAGGCAGAATCTGGAATAGACTGAGTTGTGTGGCTCTAGGACAGGGGACACTTTTCTCTTGCACACCTATCAGTGCAGAGCCCTCCCTTCACATGGCCAAATCTTGGTCTGTTCAGCCCTGATAAACTCTGCTGACTTCACCCAGAAAACTCCCTGGGATCCCACCCCAACACAAAGGTTTACAAGTACCCAGCAGGTGACAACTAAACTTGGTATGCCATGGGACATTTGTTGAGCTGCCTCAGACCCCACATGGTACCAAGTTTGAACCTGCATCAATCTGGCGAACACCATTAGCCCCTACCTGGTGACTCACTGAGAACCTACCTCATGCAACTTGAGCACCATCACAGGTTCTTTCAGTGACTTTAGACTAAGAGGCAGGTGGAGGCGCATCTCGAGATGTTTTGGTACATTTGCTAACAGGACCCTGGGCCTAGTGCTGGTAAAAAGCCAGCCCTGGTGAGTAACTTGGTCTTTCCCATGCACACCCAGGTCCAGCAAAGGCAGCCACAAACAGTGGATCACTATGTAGCTCCAAACAGTTTGCTCAGGGCTAGTCACAGGCAGCAACTGACTGGGCTCCACCAGAGTTCCTCTCAAGAGGCCCCAGAACCAACACACCCAGAGGCCTGCTTCAAACAGTATCAGAGCAGGATTCAAGTAGCTTCACAAGAGGTATATCCAAAGGGAGGTCTTGGCAGGCACCAGAGTGCTGGGGTGAATTCTACTCTGTGTGGTCAGCATCTGCACAGCACTTTGTACACTGTGATCAGGGTTGGTCCTCACAGCCAGCCAGCCTGAGGGTTGACCCCATGTACGAATGGACCAATAGCAACCAAGACTCAAATACAACAGTGGGGCCCATATAACACACCTTCCTATGGCACCCGGCTCAGGTGATCAAGGAGACTGCACCACTGGACTCCACAAGACAGCTACTACATAAGGTCACCCTACCAAGACTGAGAATCATAGCAGATCCACCTACTACATAGAAACAAACACAAAGAGGCAGCCAAAATGGGAGACAAAGAAACATGCTCCAAATGAAAGAACAAGAGAAAGTTCCGAAAATAGAGCCAAGTAAAGCAGGCAAGGAATTTATCAGATATATAGTTCAAAAAAAAAAAAGAGTATAAAGATTCTCAAGAAACTTAGAACTACAAGGAACTTAGTGAGAAGTATAATAGCATTAAAAAAGACATAGAAACCATAACAAAGAACCAGTCAGAAATGAAGACTAGAGCCCTGGCTGGTGTGGCTCAGTGGATTGACTACTGGCCTGTGAACCAAAGGGTTGCCAGTTTGATTCCCACTCAGGGTATATACCTTGGTTGAGGACAGGTCCCCAGGTGGGGGCCTACAAGAGGCAATCACACATTAATGTTTCTCTCCCTCTCTTCCTCCCTCCCTTCCCCATTCTTTAAAAATTAAAAAAAAAATAAAAATAAAATGAAGAATACAATATCTGCAATAAGGAATACACTGGAAGGAATAAAGAGCAGGTTGGATGAAGTTGAGGATCAAATCAACAATTTGAAAGACAAGGTGTCAGAAAACACACAATCAGAGCCGAAAAAGACAAACAGAAAAGAATTTGTAAAAATGAAGGTAGTTTAAGGGACCTTTGGGACAACACAAAAGGTAACAATATCTGTATCACAGGGGTACCAGAAGGAGAAGACGAAGAGAAAGGGATCAAGAATCTATTTGAAAAAATAATGACCGAAAACTTCCCTAAACTAGTAAAGGAAAAAGACACAAGTCCAGGAAGCACCAAGAGTCCCAAAAAAGATGAACTCAAAGAGGCGCACAGCAACACACATCATCATTAAAATAGCAAGGGTTAAAGACAGAGAATCTTAAAAGCTGCAAGAGGAAGACAGCTCATTACCTACAAGAGAACTCCCAGTAAGAAGGCTGCTGATTTCTCAACAGAAACATTTCAGGCCAGAAAGAATAACTGAATAACAGAACTGGCATGAAATAATATTCAAAGTGGTGAAAAACAAGGACCTACAACCAAGACTACTTCAACAGCAAGGCACCCAACCTGGGAAGAAAAAGTATTTGCAGATAACATGATCCTGTATACAGAGAACCCTAAAGATTCCATAACAAATAAAAACACTACCAAAACTGATAAATGAATTCAGTAAAGTGGCAGGATACATAATAAATATCCAGAAGTTAGTTGCACTTTTGTACACCAATAAAAAACTACGAGAAAGGGAAATTAAGAAAACACATTTACAACTACATAAAAAATATCTAGGAATAAATTTAACCAAGGATGTAAAAGACCTGTACTCAAAAAATTGTAAGACACTGAAGAAAGAAACTGGAAAAGATAGGAATGAGTAGAAGCATATACCGTGTTCATGGATAGGAAGAATTATCATCATTAAAATACCCATACGACCCAAAGCAATCTATAGATTCAGTGTAATTCTTATCAAGATACCAATAGCGTATTTCACAGAACTAGAACATTCCAAAAATTTGTATGGAACCACAAAAAAACAGAATAGCAGTAGCAATTTTGAGAAAGAACAAAGTTGGAGGAATCATGCTACCTGATATCAAACTGTACTACAAGGCCACAGTAATCAATATAGGCTGGTACTGGCATAAAAACAGACATAAAGATCAATGGATCAGAATACAGAGCTCAGAAATAAACTTATCCCTTTATAGTCAATTAATATTTGACAAAGGAGGCAAAAACATACAGTGGGGTAAAGACAGTCTATTTAATAAGTGGTACTGGGAAAACTGTAAAAAAATGTGTGTGTAAAAAAATGAAATCAGATCACCTTCTTACACCATACACAAGAAAAAACTCAAAAAGGATTAAAGACTTAAATGTAAGGCTCAAGACCATAAAAATACTAGAAGAAAAAACATAGGCAGTAAAACCTCTGGCATTTCTTGTGGCAATATTTTTTTTCCAATATATCTCCTTGGGAAAGAGAAACAGAAAATATAAAATAAATGGGAATATATCAAACTAAAAAGTTTTTGCACAGCAAAGGAAACCAACAGTAAAATGAAAAAAACAACCCACTAAATGGGAGAACATATTTGCCAATGATATATCTGATAAGGGGTTAATATTCAAAATTTATAAAGAACTTACAAAAATCAACACTAAAACACAATCCAATTAAAAATCAGGCAAAGGGCCCTGGCCTGGTAGCTCAGTTGGTTAGATCATCCTGATGCGCCAAGGTTGCAGGTTCGATCCCCATTCAGGGCACACACAAGAAGCAACCAATGAATGCATCAATAAGTCGAACAACAAACTGATGTATTGCTCTCTTCCCTTTACCCCCTCTCTCTAAAATCAATGAATAAAAATCATTTTTAAAAATGGGCAAAGGAACTGAATAGACATTTCTGTATGTCCAAAGAGGACATACAGATGGCCAACAGACAAGTGAAAAAATAATCTATGCATTACAGAATCATCAGAGAAATGCAAATTAAAACCACAATATCACCTCACACCTGTCACAATGGTTATCATCAATAAATCAACAAACAAGTGCTGGCGAGGGTGTGGAGAAAGGGGAACCCTTGGGCATTGTTGGCGGGAATGTAGACTGGTGCAGCCACTGTGGAAAGCAGTGTGAAGTTACTGCAAAAATTTTTAAATGGACCTGCCTTATGACCCACTGATTCCACTTCTGGGAATGTATCTGAAAAGACCCAAACACTAATTCAAATCATTGCACTGTTATTTACATTAGTCATGATTTAGAAACAGCCTAAGTACCCATCAGAAGACAAATGGATAAAAAAAAACAGACAACTGTGGTTCATTTACACAATGGAATACCACTCAGTCATAAAAAAAGAATGAAATCTTACCCTTTGCAAAGCATGGATGGACCTGGAGAGTATTATGCTAAGTGAAATAAGCCAGTCAGAGAAAGACAAGTACCACGTTATTTCACTTATGTGTGGAAGCTAATGAACAGAATAAACTAACAACAAAATAGAGACAGACTCATAGAAACAGAGAACAGACTGACAGCCGTCAGAGGGGAGGAGGTTTGGGAGCTTGGGTGACAATGATGAAGGGATTAAGGAAAAAAAAACACAAAAAAAACCCTTGTAGACACAGACAACAGTGTGGCGATTCCCAGAGAGAAAGGGGAGCGGGGGGAGGTAAAAGAAGGTAAAAGGAGGGATAAACAGAGATGAAAGGACACCTGACTTGTGGCGGTGAATGCACAATACAATATACAGGTGACATGTCACAGAACTGTACACCCGAAATGTATATAATTTTATTAACCAACATCACCCTAATTAATTAATTAATTAATTAAACAAACAACTGTAACCTGACTCCTAAGATAATCAAATATGTGTCTCTCATATGGGACCTGTCAATGCATGAAGCAGTCAGGGACAAAACTTTAAACTTGTATCTAACACAAGAATTTTCATAGAGATGCTCAATAAATGTTAACTAAGTAGTATTTTTATAAATATAACCTCACATGCTTTAAAACCCCCAGAAATCATTGCAACACCTGAGACTGCTACGGTGGATGACTCTTCATCTTTTTTTAATTTGTCTAAAGAGTCAACAGTAGAGTATGAAGACACAGCTAAGAAGCTGGAAACAACGGGAGATGGTAACTGATGCGCCTTCTCGGAGCATGATAAGACTAATGTGCTCTCCAGTCCAGTCCACCATCTCTGGGCCTCCTCCAGGTCAATCTCCTTAAAAGGCAGCTTTACATACAATATACATCTCTCCTTATCTCACTCCCAAAAGTTACCTTTAAGTGTTTCCTCCACAACTTCTACTACACGATCTATCTGTTGAACCTAAAAAGAAAACAAACTGTTAGAGAAGCAATTTACACAGAGAAGAAATATTAATTTGTGTTTATCATTCTGCTTGAGTCAGTGTTACACCTCTCAGCACACAAATCCGGGTTTTCTTTAATTAATGCATTTGAAGATATTATTTAAAATGTTCTGTATTAATGTTTCTTGTTACAATAAAGTATGAAATTGCCATTCTCCTGTCTTCTAATGACAATTTCAAAAATCATATTTGTTTAACTAGACTTCCTGGAGCTGTCAGAATAGCCTATCAACATCCACTGAAAATGTCCTGAGATATAAACTGAAGTTTAATTAAAACATGTCTCTTCACACACGGCTTCAAGAAAAATGGCAGAAAATGACAACCTACAAAAAAAGACATACTGATATTAAGGGGATCTACCCCAAATTCCATTCCTTATTATGTTAACACTGAAACCCCTTGTAATGACTTTCTGCCCTGTGCTGGGTGCTCTGCACAGGTTCATGGACCACAAAGTCAAATAACACGGGCTCCAGCCCCAGACACCGGTGCTAAGAAAGATTTCCCAGGGTGCCGTGAGATCACAGAGGAAAGGTAATAAAACCTGACTGAGTGATCCAGGAATGCTTCTTGAGGGATAAGCAGGATTAGATTAGAAGAAGCCCACTAGGGAGACCGAGTGAGAGTGGCTAGAGTTTAGAAGGAAAATGAAAAAAGCAAAGACTGCAGTCCAAGAAGCTAAAGGAATAGAGAAAGTCAAATAAGAATAGATCAGAAGTTGATATTCAGTTCATCATTGTTTTATTGCAGGAGAAATGCATGTTCAGTGACCAAATTCAAACAAAACAGAAATATAAAGCAGAAATAAAGTAACCCTAACATCCTCCACCCTCCACTCCTCAGATGAAATCACTCATACCAGTTTGAGGAGTAGATACCAAGACATTTTCCAGTGCTAAACGTTTACACACAGGGCGGGGCAAAAGTCAGTTTACAGTTATGAGTACACGAGAGATTAACCTTGTATTATTATTAATAAGTGCATTATTTTCCAAACAAACAACTGTAAACCTACGTTCTCCCCACTCTGTATACAGCAGTCTCTCCCTTTATCCATAAAGTATATGATCCAAGACCCCCAAGTGGATACCTGAAATCACAGAGATAACAAGTCCTATATATATTATGTTTTTTCCTATACACACATATCTATACTGACATTCAATTTACAGATTAGGCACAATCAGAGATTAAGAACAATAACCAATGATAAAATAGAACAATTAAAACAATGTACTGATAATCAAAGGTAGGTCTCCCTTTCTAACAGCCAATCTGACAAAGAAAGGGCTGCTCAGTGACCAGGGGTGGGTGGCCTACACAGCAAAGATACACTGGACAAGGGGTGATTCGTGTCTCAGGGGCACTGAGCAGGACAGCACAGGACAGCATGAGATCTCTTCAAGCTGCTTAGAACAGCACGCAATTTAAAACCTGTGAACTGTTTACTTCTGGAAACTGCCATTGAATGTTCCAGCTGTGCTTGACCACAGGTAACTGAAACTGCAAAAAGGGAAACCATGCATAAGGGGGTCTGACAGCTCTGCAGTTTTTCCTTTCCCTTTTTTGTTCACAAATTATGAAACACACATAGATGATACATGAAAGAGATCTGCCCTTGACTTGTTCTCTATACATCATCAGAACATACAGACCTACTTCATTCATTTACTGGCTACCCAGTATCTCACGTACAGATTTATCCATCCCTCTGTTAATGGGATTTATGCTATTTGTAATCTTTATTATATAACAATGCAGCAATTCCTTTGCCTCAGTGTCTTACATGAAATAGGGAAAGACTTGTGAGAACACACTTGAATCCAGCTCTGCCTCTGACCACTTAGCCCAGCACGGTGTTAGCAGTAGCAACAGTTATTGGGAGGTAGCCAAAAGCAAAGTAAATCTTTGGGAATGAAAAATCTTTAATCCCAAACAAACCTACCTAACTGGAGACATGCCTACCAGGAACCACTGGAAGCATCAGGTTTGGTTTTATTAAGAGAGTCCATATGGTTTCCTTAAAAGAATGTGATCAAGGTCAGAATAACAAAAAGTTCAAAGAGGAGAAGCAGACAACAGTGTCAACTGCTACAAAGTAACAGGAACAGAAAGACTAAAATGGGTATGACTGATTTAACAGCCAAGGGGGTCAATGAACACAAGGTAAACTGAGAATTCCATAGTAATGAATCTTCAGTCTAAGGAAATGATGGGGTAATCACTTCAATCACTGCGTAAGTTACATAAATGTCTCTTCACTGTATGTACACCTGAAACTAATGTAACACTGTAAGCCAACTTTACAAAGTGAGTGTACGCAAGGTCAGTCTGGAAAAAGTCCAGCCACTGTTAATCTAACAAGGATGGTTTGCCTGACATCGATGTGACCTGGCAGCCAAGGAGAGTGGACTGCAATGCGCATGTGTGAACCATGATGGCTTCACTGCACTAGTCAGTGGGGGTGCTGAATGCCACCGAACCAGCATGTGTACTGTGTGGCCATCACATTCAAAATGACTGAGCAAGTAGAGCAACGAATCTGCATCAAATTTTGCGTTAAGCTTGGACATTCCTCCATGGAAACCATTTGGATGACTGAGAAGGCCGCACCTATGGGCAACTGGTGATTGGCAGCTTCATCATGACAATGCTTCCGCTCATGCATCAGGTGTCATGTAGAATTTTTTGGTGAAACCTCGAATCACCCAGGTGACTCAGCCCTCTACAGCCCAGATTTGGCACTCTGCGTCTTCTGGCTTTTCCCAAAACTAAAATGACCTTTGAAAGGGAAGAGATTTCAGACCATCAGTGAGATTCAGGAAAATAAGACAAGGCAGCTGATGGCAATTGGGAAAACTGTGTGAGGTACCAAGGTGCCTACTTTGAAGGGGACTGAGGCATCATTGTCCTATGTAAATGTTTCTTGTATCTCATATCTTCTTGAATAAATGTCTATTTTTTATAGTACATGGCTGGATACTTTTTGGACAGACCTGGTATATCCAAGAGAAGTGAAAATATGTGTCCACACAAAAGTTTTTAGACGAATGCCCATAGCAGCATCATTCCTAACAGCAAAAAGGTGGAAACAACCAAAGTGCCGTCAACTGACAGATAAAAAGTAGGTATATTCATGCAATGAAACATCATTAAGCCGTAAGGGGAAGAAGTGTTGATTTATGCTAAAACATCACACTACATGAAAGAAGCCAGACTAAAAAGGTCAAATAGTAAATGATTCCATATATATGAAATGGCCAGGATAGGGCAATCTTCCAAAGCAAAGTAGACTTCTAATTGCCTATGGATGGGTGGGGAAAGAAATGGGAGAAGCTGCTAAGAAGTAATGGGTTTCCTTCTGGAATGATGAAAATATTCTAAAATTTATTGTGGTGATGGTCGCATAACTCTGTGAATATACTAAAAAGCACTGAATTACACATTTGAAATGGGAGAACTGTATGGTGTGTGAAGTATATCTTAAAAAAAAACTTTTATTATCAAAAAGTCATGAGGGTAATCAGTCAATGTTCTAATGTAAAGGCCATAAAACAGAATGAAAAACTGTGCAAAATCAAAGGACACTAACGAGACCTGAGAGCTGAATCCAACTTTGGGTCTGGGGTGCTTCTCTTCCCGTAAAGGACAGTAACTCGGACAACGGGCAAGATCTAACATGGTCTGCAAACTGCCATGTAGTATTGTGCCGATGCCATTTCCTGTCTTTATTATTACGCTGCAGTGATGATGTAAGAACATCCCTGTCTGTGAAATGCAGGGTGTTTAGAGGTTAAGGGGCACCGTGTTTGCATCTTCCTCTCAAAAAGGATCAGAAAAAATGTGTGCATGTAAAAACAGAATAATTAGCAAATTCATTAAAAATTAGCATTTGGGGAATTGGGGGAATGAGTTTATGGTAATTATTTTGCTTTTCTGTGAATGTGAAATTATGCAAATGAAAATTTTTTAAGGTTAAATATAAGTGTATGTTTAAGAAAGAGATTTTCTTTAACTCCAATGGTCACATAGAATTTGCCTGAATGTGTACAGCTCAAAATATAGCCTCTGATTTATAAAAGTGATTGATTATATTTGCCTTTCTGGCAGAAAAATATTGCCTACATGTGATTATTTAATCACTAGGTGATGTGAGGAAGCTCTACAACTTTAAAAATAAGGGTCAACTAAATTTGAAGAAAAAAAGTTTTTAAAGTTTTTTGATTACCAACAAGCAGAGAAGTTCATTAATGATTTAATGAAAATATTGTGTCATTTCCATTTTTCCTAAGGAGGATTTTGGAGGATGGGGAGACAGGAAAGAGAAGAGTGGGAGTGAGTTAAATGGAAGAAGACGTTAGGAAGAAAACAAAAGCACAGAGTGAGAGACCGGGGGGCCAGAAAACACAATCATGAGTGAAGGAACAAACCCAAGACTCAGATATAGCAAAGAAGAGTACATTGAATTCACTCTGGGGAGAAAAGGAAAGCTGTTTCTAATTAATACTATAAATTGTATCCCTGAACACACAAGAGCTTCGTCTCTGGCATATAATTCAAATAAAATAAATAAAACAGTATCTTGTGTCCTTCAGGCACTTAGTTATAAATACCCAGGGAAAAAAGACATGCAGTATGTTCTATTACTGACTCCATATGTTCTCGACAATGAGAAAAGGACTTGGTTAATAAACAATTCATAAATAACACTAATGAGTAATTCTGCTGCAGAACTTTTAAAATAAATCCATACATTATTTTATTCAGCTATTTTGAACCACTCCAAATTTATAAGTAAACATATTAAAGAAACAAACCTATACAAAGGCACCTAAAACAAATAAAAGTGCTAGTCAGAAATTTCCTAATTGTTCAGAGCAGTGCAATCCAACAGAATTTTCTGGGGTGAGGGGAATGTTTATAGGCTGCCTAAACGTCTCACATAGTAGCCACCCTTAGTTATTGTACACTTGCAATGTGGCTACTGTGACTGCGGGACTAATTTTAACTTTAATTAGCTTAAACAGTCACACGTGCCTCCGGGCAGCCGTCCTGGAAAGCGCAGGTTTGCAGTGACGCAGCCATCGAGTTTATGACCATTTGTCAGGGCCCTAGGAAACCCATACACGCCTCAAACACACTTTTTCCAAGTTGGCTACCAGAAGAGTCGGCCGGGGAGCCCACTGACACTGGTCCGCAAAGGTTCTGCTTTAGCACGCACTTGAAGCATCGTTTTTCCTAAACAATCAGCAGCTAGACAAGTTGCCGACTGGCAGTCACGAAGTGACTGCTAACGTTTCTTGAGCACTTACTACACCCCAGGCTCTGCAACAACACAGCACACGCACTATCTCATTCAGTCCTCGCAGCATGCCCAGGCTAAATCCTGCCTTAGTTCTCAGGGTCAGGGAACTGAAGCGCAAGGACATTCACCTAAATCCCGGTAGAAATAGAGAATTATTTCTAGAAGAAATGATTTCTAGTAGATCTTATTGCTAGGAATGGCACCCAGGTGACCTATTTCACACGTTTCCCTTTTCCTATACAAACGAAGGTCATTACTAAATGATCAACTGAACCTGGAACTTCAGGAGACCCAAGCCACTACTCCCCCACGCTCTCCCCCACAAATCACCACTGGCATGCATACATCACCTTGACAAATATCTATTAAGCACCAACCAAGCACTACACACAGTTCTGGGAGCTGGGAATAAAATGGTGAAAAATACTAAGTCCCTGCTCATAGACCTTACGTTTTAATCAGGGAGACAAACATAAATAATTGAAAATGTTCATGTCCTATCATTACAGATGCTACGAAGGAAATAAAAGCTGGGGCTGGCAGGAGGCAGAGAGAGCAAACTTGCAACAGTGTTCCATTTAACGCTCAGAACAGGGGGGGGGGGGGGGGCCCCCCGGCGGCATTAGTCCTGGGACCTGGACCCTAAGACAGAAGCATCAGCATAACCCTCGAGGGGGAAGAGCACATAAAACGGCTAAGAGACAAAGTGACAGGGAGTGAGGGGAAGAGTGGTGGGAGATGGAGTCAGATAAATAAGGAAAGATTACAGGGGTGGGCAAACGTAGGGTTACAGTTGTTCATATGGAAAAATACATGATGCAAGAATAAATAATAATAATACAACACTAAAGTGTGTGTTTCACGTACTCACAACCGTAACCCTACTTTTGCCCACACCCTGGATATGAGACCTTGTAGCTCATGCTACGTAGTTTAGATGTTATTTTACTAGCAAAAGGAAGTCACTAGAGGGTTAAAAAAAAACACCTTAAAAGCATTGCTCAGGCTAATCCTATGGGAAATACACAAAGGCTACTCTTTATCCACATTTCTCTGTTACTTGGTGTTTTTTAGACTTACATGAATCTGGGGTTTTACTACCCCTTGATTTTATCCCAAGACATCAGAAATCCTTACACAAGTAAGAGAGTGTATCTGTACTATACATACACTTAAACTCAGATGCAGAGAAATTTCTCATTAACGCTCTTAATTTTGACTGTGTATGAATAAACAAAACTTTTAAACTACCTAAAAATTCTACCAACACTTAAAAGAAAAAAAGTGTCTTTTTATCTCCATTAAGAGCCATTCATGTAAAAAGCCTTTTCCATCATGCCTTTGCTCAAATTTCACACATTTACAATAATGCAACTTTGATCCAATTATCAGCATCTGACAGGTTAAAATTCAGTACTGACTTTTCTATAAAAACATTTTTCTCTCTAAACATTTTTCTCCAAACTTTTAAGAAAATGTCCTACCTCTAAAAATGTACTGGAAAAGAGCCCTATTTCCAAATATCTTCAAATTGGGGAAATCCACAGCAGTCACCAAATTAACGGCATCTTTCAGCTCTCCTAGATGAAAGATGTACTGAATTCGCAAAACTATGAACAAACACACTAATGAGTTAAACAAAAGAGCACCTGAGGCTACATGTGCTTTAACTTTTTGAACAAAACTGTCTCATCTCCCAGCATATTTTCATCTTCTTTCACCTCTTCGTTGAGAAAAATTCTTCCCCAATTGTAGGAATAGCTCTTTCATTAAAAATTTTATGACAGCACATCCCACACATGACTAAAAGCATACTTTCTACCTGAATGGTACCAGGGAGTGACTAACACTCAGGAAGAGATAAAAAATTACTAATTAAAAGATGAGGCCAGGCTAGGCGATGCCAGCAAAATGAGTATCAGTACCAGGAACTTCTTTCTCTTAAATCCTAATAAAACACCTATAAATCTTTCTTTAGTGAAAAAAAAAGTCTTTCATCATTTAAAACAAAATCAACATACTAAACTCAATTAAATATAGAAACATGACTTGGGATATTAGAATAATATCACACTAAATAACAGGACATGTTATAAAGTAAAAAACAATTTTAAGTGATTATAAAGTTAAAAACAGTAATATTAAAACTACAACAGAATACACATTAGAAATGTGAAACATCAATTAATAAGCACTGCTTCATGTAGCAGGTAGAGTAATGGCCTCCCAAAAATGTTCAGATATCCTAATTTCCAGAACCAGTGAATATGCTACCTGGCATGAGAAATGGGTTTTTCAGAAGTGACTAAGGACCTTGAGATGATGATATTAGCCTGGATTATCCAGATGGGCCTAATCTATTCACAGTTCTTAAAAACTGAGGGATGCCATTGTTCCCTTAGGTTGGAAGGAGGCCACACATCAAAGAAGGTGAGTGGCCTCGAAAAGCTGGAAAAGGACAGAAAAAGGACTCTCCCCTAGATCCAGAAAAGAATGCACCCCTGTCTTGACCTGAGTCCAGTAAAACCCATGTCCAACTTGCAATCTCCAAAATATGAGTTGTTTTAAGCTACTGTGTTTATGGTAACTTGTCATGGGGCTTCCAAAGAGAACACACCAATTAACAAACTAACACATAATAGAGTTAGCATCATAAAAGAGGGAAAGAAAAAATTTAAAAATAAATGCTGGAGAAATAACTAGGAACAATACAGAGCAAATTAAATTAAGTGTATATCTTATATTTAACATTCACTCAACAAATATTTATTGAGTCAGACACTGTACTGAGCACAGAAAGTAATATAAAACTGTAAAATAATAGTAAACAAAACCCCTGGCTTTATGGTGCCTAAGGGTCCATTCACAGTAAACTGCAAATAGATTGAAGACTTGAATAAATTCTTCCCATTCTTTAAAAACCAGTTTTAAAAAAAGAGAGACAAATAAGATAACTTCATCAGACCTGTTCCTAGATTCTGGGAATGTAACTTTTTAAGTTTTGAAGCCGCAAAAGAAATTACCCACTTATGCCCCTACAAAATATTCAAGGTTGAGCCCTGGCTGGTGTAGCTCAGTGGATTGAGTGCGGGCTGTGAGCCAGAGGGTCACCAGTTCCATTCCCAGTCAGGGCACATACCTGGGTTGCCGGCCGGGTCCCCAGTGGGGGCCAAGTGAGAGGCAACCACACATTGATGTTTCTCTTCCTCTTTCTCCCTCCCTTCCCCTCTGTCTAAAAATAAATAAAATCTTTTAAAAAATATTCAAAGTTGCTATTATATAAAAATTCTGAAAGATGGTGAAAAAAGATGACAAAGAGTCAGATAAATCTTTTCTCCATGTTAACATAGACTGATTTTCTACTGACGAGTTGTAGGAGTCCCTTATATGTTCTGTATATAAACGCTTTTTGGAGCTATGTGTTTTGCAAATATGTCCTCCTAGTTTATGGCTTATCTTTTCATTTTCTTAATAGCATCTTTTGGGAGCAAAAGTACTTAATTTTGATGAGGTCCAATTTATTCATTTCTTTTTTTTTCATGTCCTAAGAAACAATTTCGTGTGTTATGTGTGTCCTCCCTAAGAAATAGTTTTGTAACTCAAGCTCACCACCACCCCCAAAAAAGGAGAGGGTGGTAAAAGATTTGAACACTCTACCAAAAATACATGGATGGCAGAGCATAAAAATATGCTCAACACCATTAGTCAACTGAGAAAAGCACACTAAGACCTCAATGAGATACCACCGCATACCCAGCACAACCCTACAACTGAAAACCCGGCAGCACCAAATTCTGGCGAGGGTGTGAAGACACTGGAACCGCCAGCAGAAACGCAACATGGTTTAGCTGTTTCAGAACACACTTCAGCGGTTTCTTAGAAGGTTGAGCAGATGCTTACCATGTCACCATGCAATATACCATTCCTAGGAACTTCCCCGAGATATGGCAAGCATACCCACACAAAGACCTATCTATAAATGTTTACAGGAGCTTTATTTGCAATAGCCCAAAACCAGAAACAACACAAATTTCCACCAACTGGTGAACAGACAAAGAAACTGTGTTTCATCATACAGTAAGATAATTCGAGGCAATAAAAAGTAACGATTAACAATGACAACAACATGGATGAGTCCTGAATGCATTATGCTACGTGAAAAAAGCAACAAGTACCATAGAACCCCATTTATATGACATTCTAAAAAACACAAGACTACAGGGACAGAAATCAGAGCCGTCACTGCCAAGGACCGTGGGTATGTGTGGTTGGCCAGGGCACAGGGTTGAGTACAAAAGAACACAGGGGAACTTTTTAGTGCAAGAAAAATGTTCTGTTTTTTATTTTGGTGGTGCTTATGAAAGGGTATACATTTGTCAGTATTCATTTATGGTGAATTTCACTGTGTGCTAATTATACCTCAACAAATCTTACTTAAAATAAGAAAAAAGATTAGTACAATAGCTTATAAGAAAACAGTTAACAGATAATAAATAACAGGCATACAGAAATAACCACTAGATCATTCTGTTCATCTTTCCGTGCTATCCTAACGCCCACCCAGTCTTTCGCCTGGTCCTGTCACGTCTGACCTAAGCATTGCACTCAATACAAACTCCATCTCCCCGCCCGCCCCATCTGCACTCCTCCAAACACACCGACTCCCTCCAATTTACACTCAGGTCAGGATACACTTCTCGCTCTTTTTACTCGCTTCCAGGCACACCTAGGACAGGGCTTTCCCTTGGACATGCTGATGTTTCTGCTCAAAAGCCCTTCCTCCTTCTCCATTCATCCAACCACTACTCAGACACATCTGATTCATTTCTGTACTGCTAGCAAATAGGTTCACTCTATTCACATAGTGGATTCCAGTGGAGACACAGCTTCCTCCCCATGCTCAATGTTAATTCCACCAGTAAGTGAATCACATTTTTCTTAAAAGCTAAAACTGAGCCACTTACCTATGTGCCAGGTACCATGCTAAGCAATTACAGGTATTATCTCATTTAACACTTACAAAACTCAGTTAGGTTCTACTATCCCCTCCACTCTATAGATGAAGAAGCTGAGGCACGAAGAGAATAGGTAACTTGTACGAGGTTACACAACTAGTAAGTGGGATAGCAGGTATATAAACCTATACAATCTAGCTCCTCAATCAGGCTCTTAACTACTACGACAAACTAATTTCTTTTATAATTCGACAGGCGAAAAATGTACACATATAGGTAAATTAGAAGACATCTTAAAAAAGATAATAGACCTAGGAAGGTACAAACATGAATACTTTTACATTTGCATGTCATTGTATTATGATAAAGCCTTTTTGATAATTAAGAGTTAAAATAAAAACCTGATATGAAAAGAAGAAACACTGGAACACATGAAGCAGGGAAAACAGGACATTTCTCCTCAAGCTTGGCCCTCGCCATCAATGTTACCATTATTGTGACACTGTTTCACTTCATGAACTTACTTACCTCTGACCATCTGGTATGTAACAGGAATATTCTCAAACACAGTCTCTTTCAAATACTGCTTTATTTACACATAAAGTTTCCAAAATTAAAGTGCTCACATCTGAAATGGTCATCGTGCTGCCTGGCTTTTCAGGGCTAGACCAGCCTGCCTGAAAAGATGTTGAAACCACTGCAAATGAACTGAGTAACGGTCCCTGAGATGAGTGGACACCTGCGTTAAATCGCAGTTTCGTTCGGCTCTCCAAAGAAAATGTGCACCTGTCTGCAGGGCTCACAGCCTGCACGTGAGGCAGTTTTGTCATCTACATATTTTTAACATCAAATTATATATTCTGCTGTAAACTGCATGTTTTAGAATGTTACAGTGTGTGTATTAATTTGTAGTTTATTTAGGATTTCTAAAGAAATTATACAGTTACTACAAAGATAAGCCTAATGAGTCAATACCAAGACCAAGTTCAAATGCAGTCCTTATTTATTAACACAGAAAATTCATATGAAATGTACAGGTTTTGTAAGCATGCTTTCCTATAACAGGGTAAAAACCCAACCTTCCTAAGAAATGTTATGCCTATTAATAATGGCTACTGCAAGAATTGAGAAAAAACAATGCTCAATATAAACTCAAGCAAATAAATAGCATTTCACCCATCTATCCCTAACACAACTCCTAACTGATGGACACAAGTGTTTTTCCATCAGAGCCTTTAGAGAGAAAGGCCCAACTAATCAATCTCTCTGTGGTCTAGGGCCCATCCCACCCCATTCTCCAGAAGGCTGGAAATAGTCTCAGCTCAAACCCAGATGTCTTGCCTCAAAAACTAGAATGTAAGTTCTATGAAGACAGGATCCTTGATGATTTTATCTACTACAGCATCCCTACCACCCAGACCAGTAGCTAGCACATTGTAGACACTCAGTACATACTTGTCAAATCTAAAGAAGAATAATGCAGCAGCCCCAGGATCTGAAGTCAAACTTTCTGAGTCCTGAAGTCTTTTTTTTTTTCCCTACCAGACTTTATCAGGGCACATCCTGCCTTCTGGTTGTTCTAAAGGAAACCTTCCTGCCAACAAATGAGCTGAAGGGAAGGAAAAGAATGTTCACTAGGTACAGTCACAGGATCATGAAACTACCTAGAGCTACACACAGAGTAACCAATTTAAACAAATAATAGGGAAAGTGATGCTGCATGAAATCTCATTCCAAGGTGGATGGCTAGCCAATAACTATCTGCCAAAGGAGAAATGCACATTTTCACAATAGGGTAAAACGTTCCAAGATAGTGAAAACATTATGAAGATCTTAAGTGGTTACCTACAAATACATATATTTTAGACGTGAAATATAAACTTCATTTAATCATTCTAGAAAAAAGTTTGGCTAAGAAAGATATTTTTATCCAAGACATCTACATTTTAAATCTGTTCTTCCTCCTCTCCCAACGTGAAAAATAATTACCTCTGTGCTCCAGAATGGGAGGTTCCTGCCACCAAGGCCAGTTCTGGACCTAGACGTTGACAGGTCTTACTTCTACTTTCTTTCCATGCATTACCACACAAATAATACTACTCACAACTAGATCGCTTCAGGAGGCAGCAAGACAGATAATGAAAAAGGCCCAGAGTTCAAATCACCAATTATTATGTGCCCTCAACACACTATCTCTGATTATGAAAACAAATTAAATACCCCATTTCTGAAGGCTGATATTGATGGAAAGTAACATGTTACAATGGTAGTAATATCCTTCTTACTTATTAAATACCTTCTGAAATGCTATGAGCATTTGCAAACAGGATAGTATGTCTTTTAACTCAAGTGTGCAATACGTATCTTGCTCACCCACTGATCCCCACCTAGCGGCAGCTTTTTATTTCAATCACCTGGTTGATCAAACTGACACAGTCTCCCTGTATTGTGGGTGAAAGAGGAATCCTAGCAGGAGGGGAAACACAGGATGCAGTTACAGCTATCATCCTTCCACCTCTATTAACACCCGCTATCACAGAAATTCTGTGAGGGAAATTCTGTGAAGGACTAACAGTTTTCACCCAGGCTGCAAATCCAATGTGCAATGCAGTTCCAAACATCCTCCTAAAAATAGTGTCCAAATCACTGAATTTAAACATCTTCGTATTTTTTCACACTTCAGAATTGTTTTTTTCTTTAATTCATTTCTTTATTTCAATATAACTCATTTTATTTTAGAAGCTTTCTGACTTTATGGCAATACTAACAATTCTATTCAGAAACAGTCTCTCCAAACACCAATTATAGATGATTTTGGTTTCCTACTCCAGATTTTTTCTCCAAAATTCTTGGGTCTATGGACATAATTTTTATGAGTCAGTTATGCCCTGGCCAGTGTGTCTCAGTTGGTTGGGCGTCATTCCTCAAAGCAAAAGGCTGCTGGTTCGATTCCTGGTCCAGGCACATGCCTGAGTTTCAGGTTCGGTCCCTGGTCAGGGCACACAGAGAAGGCAAACAACAGATGTTTCTCTCTCACATCCATGTTTTCTTTCCCTCTCTTTCTCCCTCCCTTCCTCTCTCTCTAAAAAAATTTATAGAAGAAAAAGAAAATTTAAAAAGAATCAGTTATGATAGATGTCATCTTTCTGTTGCAGAAAACTTCTCTATAACAAGATGTTGACAAAGAATAATTATATCGTTTAATAATAAATGTTGAAAATAGAATTAAATTACAACCGCAAAACATTTCTACTGATAGTGTGATTCAACTTCTGGAAACTTTTCACCACATACTGATTTTAAATTAAAATAAAAACCCCTTTGCAGGTATTAATGTGTGATTTTTATTTTCTAAAAATCAGAAAATACTGATATTCAACACTTAAGAACAGTTAAGTATAACATGGCATATC
>VMDR010017789.1:0-19762 GCA_007922815.1 Macrotus californicus
GCCATTACAGTTGTCCCATTTCCCCTTTTTCTCTTTTAAGAACTCTTAGATGCAGGAAAGTCCACCAACACTTCTTACTAGTATAATTATGATTCAGACTTGGTCGTATGTTTGTGTGGCCAATTGATACAATGTAAGTATTTTAAAATAAGAGACAGATGATACTTTTTGGTTTCCTGATTTACTACAAGATTCTATTATGACAAATTTACTATATATTACAATTGGTAGCTTGCCATTAACTAAAACTGAAGGCATAATGCCCAACAAAAACCAAACCTATTAAAGGAAAAACTGGGGTTCTCTTTATAGGTGCAACACTCTAAAAGGCTGACTACACATTTATTTTCTGACCAGGTGGGCTCTACACTAGACATTCGCATCGCTTCACATTAACCTCTGCCAATAAATTCACAATGCAGGGTCTCATTTCACTGCCCCCTTTACTCACAACAGGGGCAGCCTCAGAAAGAAGGATCGATGTGGACTGACTTGTAATCATAAACAAACATACTTGGATACTCACTTTATAGGTGATCCAGTTCCTGGACTCTCTCAGTTCTGTCTTTATGTGACACAAAACATACAACTCACTCATTTTAATGCTGTCCTATCAAAATGTGTAACTGTGATCAAATGCAAGCATCTGTGTAACGCTCACATACCAGATCAAACAAACCGCTATAAGTAATGATTAGAATCTCTTAAAACTTAGACATGACAAAGGTTGACTGACTGCTAAGTCATGTAATCCCAAGAAAAGGTATGAACTGTACTTAATTTTCAAGATCTCAGTCTTTAAGTTAAGAATAAGGCAAGCTTAGTTTTATTCGATCATCCTACCAAGTAATGTTGGGCAGAGGGGGCAATGGAGGAGAGTGAAGCAGAAGAAATGTGAAGAGGAAAAGACGGGGCAAACCAAAACTCTTTTTGAGCTTTCTGGTACTTTTGTCCAATGGCCAAAACTTACAAAAATAACATCGCATGCTCACTGCAACACAGATATTTTTAAAGGAGGACAATGACAAAAATATTTACATAAATTCTCTCATCCCCAAGTCAGATTATAACCACAGACTCTTATTTAAAAAACAACAGAGGTATCAGCCTGCTACAGACAGTCAACATTTGGAGGCAGTAGCTTCTCCTGAAAGCAGAGGGAGGGAGGGCAGGCAGTGAACAAGACCTGCACCAGCTTCTCTATCCTATGGCCATCAGAATGGCCATGTTTCTGCATGCTCTGACAGTCAAAAGTCAAAAGATCCAAAATGTTTCAATATTCATGAGATGGGCCACAGTACAGAAAATGTAATAATTCATCTCATTTTATCTTCCTCAAAGTTTCTTATTTTAAAACAATGTAAATTCATATGGTACTACAGTACTACTTGTAAGTCCTGCTTCCCTATTTCCTTTATATATTAATAATATACAGTTTTATATATTCTTTTCTTCTTTAAAAAAGATTTTATTTACTTATTTTAGACAGAGTTGGGAAGGGAGGAAGAGAGAGAGAGAAACATCAACGCATGGTTGCCACTCACGGGCCCTCTGCAGGGGACCTGACCTGGCCCACAACCCAGGCCTGTGCTCTGACTGGGAATCAAACCGGAGACCCTTTTGTTCGCAGGCCAGCACTCAATTCACTGAGCCACACCAGCCCGGGCCAGTTTCAAATATTTTCATTAAGAAAAATTACTCAATGTGGCAATCATAGAATTGCTGCTGGAAAAACACTGCTGCTTCTCATAGCAGAACCTCAAGTTTAATATTTTTGTATGAACTTCAATGTAGGTGTTTCAATTTTTGTGGGGAAGCAAAGCTTTTCTGATAAAAGGCATCTTGGAGTCTTCAAATTAGAAACAATGGAACTGTGAGACATTTCATTTTTTTCCTACAGTGACCAGTAAAACAGGTAAGAAATATATGGGGGATGGGTTTGAGGAGTGACAAAAAAGCCAAAAAGCCAAGAAAAACAGCTTCTAAAAATTTACTGCTCAGTAACCTGGCATCAGGGCACGAAGGCACATAAAACATTCTGAACAACAGAAGTACTGGAAAATAAGTATATCATGCCTAACTTCATTTGGTCAGAGGGTTAGATCAGTGCCCAGAAACACACCGTACTACAGGAAATGTTGGTCAGTTTCTCTCAATTTATTACATGAAAGCTAACTGTCTTCCCAGTATGACTTCCCAGAAATGTCACTCAGTATGACTTTTTTTCAATGCCTCAAGAGTAGAGAGTTGGCCGCTGAAAGGACAGTGACGAAAGGTTTTGCACTGGATAACACAGGCCTAGCAGCTGGGGAAGGCAGGAAAATAAAACCTGCAGCAATGTCATAATCCCAGTTGTGAGACTCTAACGCCTGCACCGAGCAGGACTCATGCCAGTGACCTTCTGTCAAGATGCATCAGAAGTCTGCACTGGTTCCAACATGTGTAGAGGGACTCTTGGGCAGCTTCTCTGTGAGCCCCCCAAGGTCTCCCCCAATACTCCCCCCCAAGGACAGAGGTTTGTCTTAGCCTCAGTCACAAGAGTGTCTGTAGTTTCCCTATCCACATGGTTTCAAATTGCACTGTAAATATAATAAACAACTGATTTATCACCCTCACAGCAAACAAACCTCTCGTTTAAAATCACAAGTACCAAAAGAAGCTGAGATTGTGTGATGCTCAGAAAAACTAAGTCAGTGAAGACACTCTGAATTCTCACCCTACACACTAATGGGAGAGTGGACAGCACTCTGGACTTACTTACAGGAGCCGTAAGTGTACAATGTGATACATTCCTCACTCATAAAAAAGGACAACTGCCTGCCTCAGATGGCTGTTGTGAGGGTTAAAATAAGTCATATAGAAAAAACTGCTTATAAAATAGTAAGTTATTTTATACCGTAACAGAGCTTGAATTCTGCAATGTCTATTGTTAATACTTCTTACATACTAGACAGTCCTATTTAATCAAACAATATGCTAGCTACAAATTTTCTTTTATTGCCCACTAGGTAGCATTCTAGGTACTAGGGGAAAAGCACAGGGTAGGGAAGCTACCTGCCCCCAGTGAATCATAAGCTGTATAAATAAACCAGCCCATTATGAGCACTGCAGCAAGTACAGAACGCTGATTCCAACACTGCACTTCAGGTCTTCAGACCTTTCATGTACACATCACTCTCACTGTGAGCTTGGGAAGGGTGAGTAGGTCAGTTTGCACTATAAATCTTTTTTGTAAGCTAACACTATTTACTGAGCAACTAGTTTGTGCTGGATATTGTAACAGGTCACATTACATAAACTCTCTCATTTAACCTCAAACAACTTTCTCAAGTATTTATTATTCACATTTTTAAATGAAGAAACTGTCCAAAGTCACACAGTAATAGCAACTGATGGAATTCAGAATCAAACACCTGACTGCCAGGCACCGAAGTCTGTACTTTCCCCCATGCCTTCTTTAGCAGGACGCATGTAATAATGGGGAAGCGTTATCCTACCAGACCTTCAGGTAAAGGGTTAGGAAACGGAAAGCCAAGTGATAGCACAGGGAGGATCTTACCTGTGAAATACCAAACACCACCAAAGAGATTCACTATGTACTCTGGCCCCTGAAAATGTAAACAGTCTGCAGAAGCAGCCCTGAGGAGACTGTGGTAATCTCCCCTGTCCCCATCCTCCAGTTCTCTCTCTGCTCTCAACCACACTTTTTCTGTCCCTTTTTAAAATATTACCCAAATATGTGGCAAGTGAAAACAGGAAAGAGAAGGGTGTGATATACGTATATAAAACAGTCCATTTTGTGGGACGGGAGAAGTTGAGATTCTACAGAAAAATACTCTGAAAAAAGTTGCAATGTATTTTTTTTAACTTTGATAAAGAACATGAGTGGAGATTTTTTTAAGGGGATATCTCTGTCTTAAAAATTCCTGAAACCCTAATAATCTTGTGCTTTCACCTCACGCAGCTGAGAAGAACTGTATCACGAGGGGGAGATCTGTGCAGTGTGAGGAATCAAGTGCTACAGAATTGTACAGACCAGGTGTCAAGTGTTCAGTTACGCTGGATCCTCAAATTTGCCCAGGAGTACACAAAACTGCTAGCACATATGAAAAAATGAAACAAAATTGTTTTTGACAAAGCCCAAATTAGACAAAATGAACAACTCAGAAGAGATAACAAATGAGTCAAAAGAGCAGGGAGATTAAGGACAACAGCAAAGCAAATCTTTCAGCCACTCCAAGGAATAAGAAGTCACATATATTAAACATTAGAGCCACGATGATTCTTGCACCTTGCCTATCCCACACAAGGATGCTAACACCAGCTGTGTTAAACATTAGAGCCACGATGATTCTTGCACCTTGCCTATCCCACACAAGGATGCTAACACCAGCTGTGTTAAACACTAGAGCCACGATGATTCTTACACCTTGCCTAACCCACACAAGGATGCTAACACCAGCTGATGAGGTTCAGCTCATACACAGGTCTTGGGGGCTTGAATAACTGCACCATACATTCCATCCTGTAACTAAACTGGTCTTCTAGTAAGGATGCAATACACTAAGAATCTGTTTTCAGTTTCTCAAACAAAATTAAAGCAATAAAAGCAACAGACTAAGCTTAAGGGTACCACTGAAAACAATGACAAAATCCCATGTAAGTACACAAAACCTGAAGAAAAAAGAAGCCTGACATTCTCTTAATTCTTTCAAAGAACTAATGGAAGGGATGCCTACAGCTACAAGCAAACATATAATTATATAATCTTTGGCAATTTCAGCCTTTTTCTCATCTCTCTACACTCAAATAATTTTTAACAATACCTATAATTATAACTCTACTTGGAAATTGTTAGTTTTACACTAGGTGGGTCAAGTAGAACACAGCTTACCAGAATTAACAGAATTATCTTGATACTTCAGAAATCATTTTATAGTTCTACAGTTAATGATGAACTGAAAAGCTGTTAAAGAAATTAAGCCATTTAAGATGGGTTCTTCAGAGGTGTTAAGAGATACTATATATAGCAAATAAAAAATTAAAAAAATAAACCCACGTATAAACCCAATTATAGACTGGAAGCACTTTAATTTTAAACGATAACTCCTAATTGTATCTAGTTTATCTTGTTAGTTTGGGTGTAGCTAACCTGAGCTACCTCAAAAGCTTTTTAAAAGGAGTCTATCACGTGTCTGCCAAAACTCAAAGTTCTAATGTTACTGGTCAATGTCTTTTTCTACCTGTACCATCAACTTGAAATAAATTCAGAAACTGACCAATATTTCTTACTGCACTGGTACTTCAGGTAGGGGAGTAGTAAGCAGGACTTGTTAAATGCCTCGTGATGAAAAGTAGCAACAAGGAGTCCCCCCTGGCCCAGAGAGACTGCACTGCCTCTAAACTGTCATGACACAGAGGGACCGGCTGGTCAAGTCTGACACAGGAGAAGTATCACATGGCAAGTTTCTAGAGACAAAACTGAAAGACAGAAACAAGCTAACATGACAGGATAAAAACCTCAGAAAAGGAAGCTCAGCTCCATCATTACTTCTCAAAACTGAATAGGTTTCTCACTCTACTTTTACAAGGATGACAATGCCATACAGGAATTCTTTTTAACTTCACAAGAAAGTTAATTTAAGGCCTGATTCCCACATACATCATATTCAAAATGTTAACAGGATCACAAACCTCCTGGAAAAATTACTAAAGATTATTTATTTTAAAAATGCAATCCCACAATTTAGATCTCTTACATTATAAAACATATTTACACATGGGCAATTAAGTAAAGGATAAATCTTATAAAGTTCTACATAGTTATGAGTCAAGAGCAATGTACAAATGAGTATCTGAATAATAACTGAATAAATGTGAAAATACTGTTTTGGTCCACATTTAGTCCTAAAATCACACCTAGTAGCCAAACTATATAGAGTAGTTGAATGATACCAAGAATAATGCAATACTAGACACAGGAAAACAGAACACCAAAATAGTATAAAAGTTAGAGTTAAGCCTGACATAAGCACAGGTTTTTGAATTAGCATATTTTATATCTCAAATATATACATTTTTGCAAAATAGAGTCATTTATGTAGAACAAAGCTGTTTAGAATACTGTAGTAAGTTTTAAGATACATTTATAAATGGCATAAGGTAAATGGAGACAGTTACTTCTTAAATCTATAGAGCACAGTTAACACAGTGTCCAGAAGTCCTCCATCAACAAAAACAAAACAAATATTTACGTGTATGTACCTCCATCCTTCTTCTCCAATTCATCCCTAATTAGAGGGGAAGTAAGTATCACCTTCAAAGTTAGCGTGGGCTCTTTTGTATTCCGAATTATAACAGATGCCTCATCTACACATTGTTCCACTTCATATTTCTCTTCTGTGAGTTTCTGAAAGTCACCAAGATTTCAAAAACACCCAATTAATTAGATTAAAATTTCAAAGAATGAATGATTGCCCCTTAGGTTTTCAAGGGTTATTAGAAATGCTGTGCCAAGAGAGTAAATAAAGTCATTACTAGTTCTTCAGTTTAGAGATAACACTTCTTTCTCCTCCCAACTTAGCGGCAGATCCTTTCTCCATCCCTCAGAACTCAACCACAATGTCAACTCTCTATACAATTAATTGTAAACAGTATTTAAATTCATTCTTTCTCATGTTTGAAAGTAAAACTCCAACAGCATCGTTATGTGATAAAAAGTAAATTATTGTTTGTTAAATTATTACAGAGGACTATTATAGAAAAATAAATTGCTAGGAACGCTCTCTTAACCAATACCTTTGTTGACAGGACAGCCTAAAAAGAAACTCCGACTTACTAAGCACTTGTAAATTTAAGATTAGGTAGATTTTTACATAGTATTAAGAATCAAGAATCATAGAATCAAGTTAAGAATGAATAAAAAAGAATCTCTGCATAGTCACTCACCAGCAAAAAAATTAGTATAAACAAGTAACTTCACTTCTCTCATGATGGTCTCAGGGGTCATTACAGTGACACCTGTCACTATGGGATAAGTCACCCAACACCCACAGGGAAATGTGCATTGCTTCAACATACAACTATACACAAATTTAAGGGCAAAACTAGAATATAGAGAAAAAGCACGAAACTGCTCACATTCATTGTACCATTATTAGAGCATTAAAGATGTACATCAGAGAATGAACCAAGCTAAATTTTTTTTATCCTCACCAGAGGGTATGTTTATTGATTTGAGAGAGAAAGGAAGGGGAGAGGGGAGAGGAACAGTGGGGAAGGGTAGGAGGGGGAGAAAGAGGCAGGGGAGAGAGAGAGAGAAAGAGAGAGAGGGAGATACCATTGTAAGAGAGAAATATCCATCAGTTGCCTCCCGTTCGAGCCCCAACCAGGGATCGAACCCACAACCTAGGTATGGTGCCCTGACTGGGGAGGGAACTTGCAACCTTTTGGTGTACAAGACAATGCTCAACCAACTAACTACCTGGCCAGGGCACTAAACTTTTCAATTATGCATGCAGATCACCATAAGACACACCCCAAGTAATAAACATATGTAAGAGTTTTGAACCAAAATAACTGTAAGTGATTCTGTCTTCAATCATCTTTCTCCTCCCTTGCTCAAAGAAGTTCTAAAATTGCCCTAGAAAAGAATATGTAGAGAAGGTATGGTACAACCTTAATAAATTAAGGTACTTAGATAACGGAAAAGTTTTGCTGTGGTAAATGCTCAAAAAATTTTTTTCTTCTCTTTTCCCTCACCTGAGGATATTTGTATTAATTTTTAGAGGGAGAAGAAGGGGGGGCGGGGGAAGGAGGGACAGGGAGGGGGGAGAGAAGAAGAGAGAGAGAGAGAAAGAGATAGAGAGAGAGAGAGAGAAACATCGATGTGAAAGAGAAATATCCATCAGTTGCCTCCCGAAAGTGCCCCAGCCGGGGACTGAACCTGAAACCTAGATTAGTGCCCTGACAGGGAACTGAACCCACAACTTTTTGTTATACAGGATGATGCTTCAACCTAATGAGCCACCTGGCCGGGGCTAAAAAAAAATAAGATTTTTAAACTTATAGGAAAATAAGATCATATCAGAGATTGGTTTTCCACACAAACAGCAAGAAAACAAGGGGGAAGCAGAGAGTAAAAGTAGAAAATCATATTTAAAATAATTTTCTGGAAAATGATTAGTAATAATAATAATGTGTGCATGTACTTATATGTATATATTTGGACATATGTGTGTGTACATGTATACAATTTAATGAGATGGATCTACAATTAGATCCCCATTTTATTTGGGCACCTTTACACAAGTACCTACAGTAATGGATTAACAATCACACAAAGCAGCTGGTTTCACGGTTGGTACCTTTATTCACTATATTTAATTGAAATGTTTCTCATCATTTCCCTTATTGATCTTAAGAGTGCAGTCCTCTTTTACTTTCTCCAAGAAGCCCTTCAAAGACCTAAAGTTATCTGTGTCTCCTTTAGTCTTCTCTTGCCTAAAAAGGCCCAGTCTCTTGAAATTTGAACTGGTTTACACAGCCAACACTCTCCCGCATCTCTCCCTTGAACACTTGCTAGCTCCACAAAAGCATTTCAAAACTGTGATGCCCAGAAATAAAGACCCTCACTCAGGATGGGGGAAAAATGCAGACTTCACAAAGTTGTGGTCTGCACAGAGAAAGCTCTGTTTATGAAGCCTGAAGCTTGGCCCAATCTCCTATAGCTTCAATACTGGAGAAACGTGACAGACTTCTCAAATAAGGATTTTAATTTATTACAGCACTGGTTATCAACCCCTTTCCCACTCTGACACATGAAGAATATGACCAGTCTCATAAGAAAGAAGACTCACTTTTTGAACTTCTGGTCAAGATGGAGGCATAGGTAAACATGCCTCACCTCCTCGCACAACTACAACAAAAGTTACAACAATAGCCCTGGCTGATGTGGCTCAGTGGATTGAGCGCCAGCCTGCAAACCAAAAGGTCACCGGTTGGATTCTCAGTCAGGGCACATGCCTGGGTTGTGGGCCAGGTCCCCAGTTGGGGACATGTGAGAGACAACAGATCGATGTACCTCTCACACACAGATGTTTCTCTCTCTCTCTTTGTCCCTCCCTTCCCCCTCTCTAAAAGCAAATAAAATCTTTTTAAAAAAATTACACTATACTACAAAACAAATATAATCTAGAATTGGCAGAAAACCAAGCTCTATAAAAGTATGACAACCAAGGATTTAAAGAAGCCATGTTCATCCAGACAGGTAGGAGAGGTGAGATACAGAGACACTCGGAGAGGCATGGTGATAAGGAATGGTACAGAGAGGAGTGCAGACACGTGGAGATGTGGTATGGGTGATCCCACATCTACCTGTGGTAGATAAAAATTGGAAGGGATACCTCAGGAATGAGGAAGCCCAGCCCCAGACCAGACCACACAGCTCAGGGTTCCAGTACCCATAACTTCTGGTTGTAAAAACCAGTAGGGACTGGGGTAGGGGAAGAAACTGTGGGATTCTCAAGAAATGCCTCTTAACGAGCCCACAACAGACTTAGGACTTACACAGATTCGCCCTCCTCTAGGATTCAGGACCAGGGCAACAGCTGGAAGGGCACAAGTGGCATATAGGCACAAGGGAGAAAATGAAGTGACTGCCAACAGGGCAAGTGCCAGGAGACAACTTCCTCCCAGGCATAATTCTAGAGGCCAGGGAGCTGCAATGTCCCCTCTCTGAGCCCTCTCCAATGCAGAGCCAGAGAGTGGTGACACGGGTTGCCCTGCCCTGGTGATTACCTAAGGCTCCGCCCCATACAACTTACAGGTGTGCTTTTCTACAATAGGCCATGCTACTAAGTGAGTGTGTCAAAGCAGCTCTACCTAATACACAGAAACAAACACAGGAAGGCTGCCAAATTAAGGAGACAAAGACATAGGCCCAAATGAAAGAACAGAACAAAACTCTAGAAAAAGAACTAAACGAAATGGAGATAAGCAACTTATCAGATGCAAAGTTCTAAACTAGTTATCAGGATGCTCACGAAACTCATTGGGTACTTCAACGGCACAAGAAAGACCCAGGCAAAAGTGGAGTTTACCCTGAGTGAAATTAAGAAAAATCTACAGGGAACCAACAGTAGAGAGGATGAAGCTGAGAATCAAATCAATGACTTGGAACATAAGAAAGCAAAAAAACCACCACACACAGAAAAGCAAGAAGAAAAAAGAATTCAAAAAAATGAGGATAGGCTAAGGAGCCTCTGAGATATCTTCAAACATACCAACATCTGAATAATAGGGGTGCCATAAAGAGAAGAGGAAGAGCAAGAAATTGAAAACTTATTTGAACAAATAATGAAAGAAAACTTCCCTAATTTGATGAAGGAAATAGACATACAAGTCTAGGAAGCACAGAAAGTCCCAAACAAGATGAAGCCAAAAAGGACCACACCAAGACACATCATAATTAAAATGCCAAAGGTTAAAGATAAAGACAATCTTGAAAGCAGCAAGAGAAAAACAGATAGTTACCTACACAGGAGTTCCCACAAGACTGTCAGCTGATTTCTCAAAAGAAACTGTGCAGGCAAGAAGGGACTGGCAAGAAGTATTCAAAGTGATGAAAAGCAAGCACCTACAACCCAGGTTACTCTATCCAGCAAAGCTATCACTTAGAATTGAAGGGCAGATAAAGTGCTTCCGAGGCAAGGTAAAGCTAAAGGACTGCATCAACACCAAGCCATTACTGTATGAAATGCTAAGGGGAATTATATCAGAAAAAGATTAAGATTAGGAACATTAAAATGGCAAGAAATTCACAACTATCAACAACTGAATCTAAAAAACAAAATAAGCAAACAAGCAGAAGAGGAACAGAATCATAGATATGGAGATAATTTGGAGGGTTATTAGTTGGGAGGGGATAGGGGGAGAATAGGGGGAAAGGTGCAGGGATTAAGAAGCATAATTGGTAGGTACAAAATAGACAGGGGGGTGTTAAGAACAGTATAGGAAATTGAGTAGCCAAAGAACTCACGTGCGCGAACCACAGACATGAATTAAAGGTGGTGGGGATTGCTGGAGGGCATGGGGTTACTTGGTGGAGAGGGAAGTAAATGGGGAAAAGTTGGGACAGCTGTAATAGCATAATCAATAAAATATATTTAAAAAAAGAAAAAAAAGAAATAAGACTCACGAAAGGGAACAGAAAGGGGGATGAAATGGTTGAAAAAGCCTCTAGTATCCAACCGTTTGATTACTACTTTATTATAGATTTAAGAGTAACAATGTTCACTATACCAAAAGCAGAAATACAGATTAAAATTTTAAGCATTAAAAAATATAATAAAAACAAGACAAATTTTATTAACATCCTAATAACAAAAAGTATAGTTAGCCAGAAACCATTACTGAGCTGTTTCTTAAAAAATTTTAAGTACAATTTTAAGTACAATTCTTTTATTGTACTCCATGTTGCTTACCACTTTCCCTCTTCTAAATGATCACAAAGGGCTTTAAAAATTTTTTTGAAGAAATAATTTAACCTTTGCCCTGGCTGAGTGGCTCAGTTGGTTGAAGCATAGTCCCATACACCAAAAGGTTGTGAGTTTTGATTCCTGATCAGGGCACATACCTAGGTTCCTGGTTCAATCCCTGGTCAGGGCATGTACTGCAGGCAACCAATCAATGCTTCTCTCTCACATCAACGTATCTCTCTCCCCCCCACCCCCCACCTTCCTCTCTCTATCAAATCAAGAAAACATTTCCTTGGGTGAGGATTAAGAAAAAATAAATAAATAATAAAAAATAATTTAACCTTAAGAAAGACCAGAAACATTTCTTCATCAGAATCAAAAATGGAAAAGCTAAATGTTTGTCAGTCGTTTAAAAAACTACACCTTGGCTGGTGTGGCTCAGCAGATTGAGTGCCAGCCTGCAAACCAAAAGGACACCAGTTCGATTCCCAGTCAGGGCACATGCCTGGGTTGCAGGCCAGGTTTCCAGTTGGGGGTTGGCAAAAAGCAACCGACTGATGTTTCACTCACATATCATGTTTTTCTCCCTCTCTTTCTCCCTCCCTTCCCCTTTCTCTAAAAATAAATACATTAACAAAATCTTTTAAAAACTGTTATCTTAAGATCTACAGCAGAATGATAAAATAAAATAGATACTCCAAAAATTAATATAGGGGAATGTATCAATAAGTAACACAATTGGCCAGGTGGTTCAGTTAGTTGAAACATCATCCCGTACACCGAAAGGCTGCAGTTCCATCCCTAGTCAAGGCACATATCTAGGTTGCAGGTTCAATTCCTGGTCAGGAAGCATACAGGAGGCAACCAATCAACATTTCTCTCTCACTTCGGTGTTTCTTCCTCTTTCTCCCCCCCCCACCCCTTTCCATCCTGTCTCTGTAAATCAATAAAAATATCCTCAAAAGTGAGGATTTTTTTTTAAATGCTAGATTTAAAAAAAACAGAAAAGATGGTTCTGGCATTCAGCTGGTAAAAATGAAAGAAAATGATCCACTAACAGAGCTAATAAAAACAACTTTAAAATTTCTATTACTCGAAAAAAAAAAAGGAACCTTTTCAGTAAAATACAATTAAAAAACCAACAAAGAAAAGAGAACATTCAATAACTCAAAGTTTGGACCTTGTGGATTTATATCTATTTACTTCACATGGACATAAGGACTGACTGATAGAAAATCACCATCAAAAAGCTACAATCTAATGATATCACAGATAACACATTTGAAACTGAAAGATGATCACGGCTTCCCAATGAGTGATGCAACTGGTCCTCAGAGCAGGCTGGCAGAGCCAGTCCTAGTGTTACCTCCAGTCCTGAGGGGCTTTCAGCCTTCAGCTGCATCCTTCGGGAACCATGCTAACATTAAAATTTTCTCAATGTATCACACCGTGTGAAAAAGGTTTGGAAATAAGGAATTAACAGTGACTTTCTATTAACAGATGAATGGATGACTGTTCAATCAACTGAGTCTTCAATATTTAAAGTTATCGCCCTGACTGGTGTGGCTCAGTGGATTGGGCGTCATCCTGCAAATATTATTTCATACTGAAATATTGTAGGTTTGATTTCTGGTCAGGGCACATGCCTGAGTTGTGGGCCAGACCCCGTTTGTGGGCATGCAGGAGGCAACCAATCAAAGTTTCTCTCCCTCTCTTTCTCCCTCCCTTCCCCCCTCTCTAAAAGTAAATAAATAAAATCTGAAAAAAAATATTAAAAGTTATCATCTATGCAGGTCTCCAGTTGTCTAGGCTTTTTTTTCTTGCCTGTGGTAAAACTGGTTTCCTAATACATCATTTCTCTTAAAGTCCCAGTAGACTCTTTTTGATCTTTCAATTCTTTTCTGCATTATACCAGCCCTTCCAAGAGTTTCACAATGCTGAGAGATCTGGTCCAGAAAACAAGACTCTAAGCAAAACACAGCTGAAAAATTTAAGACTGTACCTTAACAGCCATCTTAATTTCGATGAATATATCCAGAGAGCTAATCACCAGGAAGTTGCTTTAAACGAGATGGATGAGTCACTGGCCCAGAGTACCAGTATTCCTTTTGTCTGCGCTCTTTATTAACCAATTTCTTGTTATTGAATTCAAAATCACTACCTATTTTCACCTTTTTACAAATTCTCCTAGAGATGTGATTAAACTGTACTCACCTGAATCTGAATAGGAAGATTGTCTTTGACCGTATTTAACAGGGTCTCTGTGGGTTTGTCTTTGCACATTAAAACCAGCTCCAAGTCCATGTCATCTTTAATCAGCAAGCCCTTTGCGACCAGGCCAATCCTCATCACCCCACACAACGTCCGACCACCTTGACCCCTAGAAGTAAAAGTCTGAGTGATTACTTTCACAGCCCATTTCCCAGACTGCAACTTAATCGTAGCTTGGCTTCCTGGATATCCATATAAATTGGTAAGGGGGTATATAAATCCAGATATACAAAATTCCATAAAATTAAGTCTCCGATTTAAAGCTCATAAAATATCTTCCCCAAGGAATCAATAGGGAGCATATTGCAGACTACAAATTTAAAAATTTTTCATTACATCTATATTATTCAGGAAAATCCAAAAATACTACTGCATCTCCTTAAATACTTTCTTAAATTAAAAGACCACTGTCATCTTTTTATCGGTGACTAAAGGACCAGTGAGGAGCAGAAACGTCACAGTATGCTAAGAAAGCGTCAGGCCGGAAACCCAAACGCCCTGGGCTCCACTCCTAGGGATGCCTGCTGGCTCCGTGCCCGCAAGTGTCGAGTGGCCATCAGCTACGTGAGCCTTAGGCTCACCCTTCTAGTTGAATCATTCTATGAATCCACAAAAGTTTATGAGGAAAGCAAAATGTGATAAAAAGCAAAGAGCTGAGGAAAGAACAGACCAAAGATAATCTGCCAGGAATGCATTTTGAACCCAGCAGTAGCTAAAAGAAAAAACATTCAAAGAACATCAAGTCATGAGTGGTGCAAAGAACAGTGATAGCATCTATCCTTGATTTTAAGTTTCTACTGATTCACTTTCCACAACCTCAATGAAACCATGGCTAAGCTGAGCAGTCGTTCACAAGCAAGCAAATGTCTGAGTATGGAAAACATGCTACAGGAGATCCAATCACTCCTGCTTCCGAGGCTTACACTATGGTGAAGTACAAAAGCAGTAACCTGCTTAAAAGGGGAAGAAGAAATTAACATCTGAGAACAAACTGCATGCCACAATTCTCATTTATACTCAGACTCAAACAAGCCTTCACCTGAAAGACAAGAAATGTGAATCCCAGAAAAGCTAATTAATTGTTCGGGTTCACACAGAGAGAGTGAAATGGCAAAGCCTGGATTCATACTCAAGTTGGTCTGACCACCACACTCAGGTTCTGTACATTATTATGGTTGCATCCCAAGCACAAAGAGGGAGAAGTCTAAATTAGAAAGGTCAAAACAAGCAACCTGAGAGTCTGACTTCAGCCAAATCTTGATTTGGTGAGACAGAAAAAAGGTCGTTCCAGCTGGAGGCAAAGAATCAACAGAGTCGGGAAAAGTCGGCAGAGTGAATGATGGACTGGGGGTTGGGCGGGGGGGGGACACCAACTGTGGCAATGGACACAGGACAGTCAACTATGAACAATCCAGTCACCGGTTCAGTGCCTGGCACACCTCACAGATTCAATAAATAGTGAATTAATTTAAAAAGTTTAAAAATGGTAAGAGTATATACAAAAAAAAAATAAAAACCATTTTAAAGCAAGTGACACAAATGTAGGGAATTATTTAATATTAAGAACAGAGTCAGTCATTTTTTATTTTTCTTATGGATCCCTGTCCTTTCATATTCTCATTCTCCCGAATCTAATAACAGCTTATAAATTCCCCTCCATAATCACCTTTGAACCACTGCATTCAAATGAGCTTCTTTTCAGCTGTCACAGCACCTCCGTAACGTCTCTTCATTGGCCTTGCTAACCTCTGCCGCCTCCAGTCTACTGCACACAGTAGCCTGCAACCAGGATAATCTTCCAGAAGCACTGCACGGATGGCACTTTCCTTGTTACTGTCTTGGTGTCCCACTGAACACTTAGACACTTGGCATACTGAGAGCCAATTTCAAAGACAATATGACTTCCTGGTTTGAACCCTGACTCTGCTATTTACTGTGTAACATTGGACAAATTACAAATTTCTTGGCTTTTTGAGCCTACTTTCCCCATTTGTAAAAAAGAAATAGTACCTCATACTCAGACTAGTACTGAGAATATCATTTCACTTAATGTAAATAATGAGCATGGCATATATTAATAGCTCAATAAATAGTAGCTGTTAACCCTTCAACAGTCCCTATGCCTTCTCATGCCTAGATCTTTGGTGACATTTTTTTCTTCCACTTTCACTATCTGTGCCAAAGCCCTACCCATCCTCTGAATCAACTGTAAATGCACCTCCTTCATAAAGTTTTTTCTGATCTCTAAAACCAGCATATAATCTCTCCCCGCTCTGTACTTTTACATTTTAGTCATGGGAAATCGAAGCAAAGATGCTAAGAAAACTGCATCTGGAATTGCCAGGCTTAAATATGAATCCTGGCTCCACCACACAAACCCATTCAGTGACCTGAAGTTAAAGTTTGTTAATGATTCCAAGTCACTGTTTTTGTAAGCAAATCTGAAGCAGTGGAAATTTCATAAGTAAAATAGGGGCAGAGGAGGGGGGTAATAATAACAGAGACTAGTAGATTTATTGTACAGTAATGTGGAAAATAATTGGCACTCAATAAATTGTAGCTATTATTAACTAGCCATTATTAGATCACTTATTAAATTCTATATCATAATTATGATATACTTGATCTTCTCATGCAGAAGACAGCATGACTGAGCAGAGAAACTAAGTCCTAATTCAGTCCTGAAGTCAAATAATGAATTTGAATATAGAAGGTATTGTAAAGCAAGCAACCCAAACATAGGAAATAAAATTAAGAAGAGAGCCCTGGCTGGAGTGACACAGTGGATTGAGCACCGACTTCGAAGCAAAGGGTCGCTGGTTCAATTCCCAGTCAGGGCACATGCCAGGGTTGCAGGCCAGGTCCCCAGTGGGGGGACGCATGGGGGGCAACCTCACATTGATGTTTCTCTCCCTGTCTTTCTTCTTCCCTTCCCCTCTCTCTAAAAATAAATAAAATATTTGAAAAAAATAAAATTAATGAGAGAATCCTAATATTCCTCATAATACAAACAGTGGAACCTTGTGCAACTCGACTTTTGAGTCAGATTGTAAAAAGGTAAAATAAAAGCTGCCTGACAATAGAAGCTTCTCAATAACTATCAGCTAGCCCTCCCCCACCTTGTGCCCTCAGTAGTACTCAGCATACACCAGGAGCACAGTATGTGTCCATTATCAAACACAGCTTTGTTCTTGGGAGATGTGACTGCCTCCAGCTTATACAAAATAAGGACACAATCACTCTGCGCAACTCAAGTTCTACCGGGTGGGAAGAATCACAGACCAGTGCTCTCAACCTGTGCCAACTCCACAAAACGGGAAGACTTTACAGACAATCAAGAGCATCCGCACAGAAAACTGTACTTAAAAGTCCAGATGAACATGTGGAGCACATTATCTTTTAAAAATCTTTAAAATACAGTGACCTGATCCAGTTAGGCAAAAGTCTACTGGAGTCCTTTCCAAAGGTTTACCCAGCCATGAGAACAAACAGAAGAAGTATTAAAAAGGCATGAACTCCACTAAAAAAGGAAACCTCTTAAAAATGGTAACTCTTATGTTATATATTTTACAATTTTAAAAAAGTTTTAAAAGGCACAAACACATTCCAAAGTACAGTGTAAATATGGAGTGTATGAAGATTTAATTTATGCAGGAACTGGGATATACAGAACTAGATTATTAGATAATATTACTAAGTAACATGAACCCCAAAATCTGACAGCGTCTTTTTTAAAAGCCATAATATGTGAGAAAAACGGAATTACTGCCAAGAACCTTGAGGCTGACAAGACTACGACTAGATACAATGTGTATGTTACCTGTAAACCATTAACAAAGTCAAGGAATTATGTTTTCAACTAAAAACTGAATACTGAGTATCTTTCATCTGAAAATGAAAAGGTTATACTATCTTTCTGTGAAGAAATCAATTTGCCAATACTTTCCTACTATTATCGACTACTTACACATTGATTTAGAATTAAAGCTGGGAAAAAATTCTATAACCTCTAGTCTCAACTTATAAGTATTAGCCAATATACTGTTTTTAATTCTATTAGTACAGTACAAATGAGCTTCGCCTCTCACAGCTAAGCACACACTCATTCCAGTCAGAATGACACTGCTCCGAACAGTACCTCAAAGCTTAGCACAGCATAAAAAATGTCATGATCGGGCTCTAGGTGACACCAGCGTCTCCTCGCTCGTCTCTTACTATCATTACAGCACTGAGGGTCCTCTGCTGTAACTGTTGACGGCCTGGCTCCCAGCAGGCCTTCTCGCATCTACAAATATCCAATGAGCATTTATTATCTTGAAGATACTGTTGGGCCCTTGGAATCAATTTTCCTGCACTCTTTCCTCTACACCAGGATTTTGAAAAACCTGACAAAAATGACATTTTATGATTTCCCCAGAAACCAAAAACACGATGATTCATGCCCAAATTTAGGAGGGTGAAGCAAAACATAAGCAACAGGACACATCACAACCTCCAAAAAGATAAGATTTTAAAGGGCGTGGTGCATGCTCAGAAAGCATCCTGCACAAGTCCTTCTCTTTCTCGTCGCATCATCATCCCTTTCAAATTTCAAACTCAGGAAATGTCCACACTTACTTCCTTGTTTACAATCATATAAATGAGAAAACCCAAAGAACACCATGTACCAAATGTAACCCGGGGCGGGGACCCTGGGCTTTTCTGGGCACTACAGTAAAGCGCCACAAAGGTCAGGCCACACTCACTTGGGATAGGTGTCTACCGCCTCATCCTTCTTCACTTCTGCCTCGCCCTCTGTTTTTGCCCCTTTGTTTGTCTCATCCAGCCAATCTGAGACATGTTTCAGAGCACATTCAACAGTAGACACCATATTCTGGACAGCTTCAAGTTCCTCAGGAGATGGGTAGATTGTTGAATGTTTCACCATCACATGGCGATCATCATTGGCAAAAGATCTAATAGATCTCTGTCACAGGAGAAAGAAAGCAATTACTTCAATTAAAAACAAAGTTACCTGAGGTCAAGTCATAGCACTCATTGTCAAACCACCGTGAAATAGTTAATGCTGAAATAGTAAAATATTGCTCAGGAATAAGAAGTAAAACCCCATTCTACTTACCACAGCAGAAAATTAGTGACTTTTTCATTCCTTTTTGGTAAGGTTCACCCAGGTCACACTCGATATTACGTAGATGCTACCTTTTATCTGAACCTATTTGTTTTGACTATCACTTCAAAAAAGGTCACCCATATCACGTATCGTCTGCAAGAAGCAGATACTTCCCAGCTTTGAGAGAGTATCTGGGAATGCATGACAGTGACTCATGATACCCAATCTCTCCTTCCCAAAGTGCTGGCGATTTGTGCACCTTGAAAAATTCAGATTTCACAATACAGTAAAAACACAAAATACGTTACGTGTAAACACATGAAAAACTACAGACACATTAGGATATATTTACTATTCAGCATTTAAAACTTTGGTGCAAGGCTTTCAGTTTTAAAAAAAAATTACTAGGGGACATTTCAAATTCCAGAACGAAGAAAATACATACAGGGTGGGGCAAAAGTAGGTTTACAGTTGTTCATATGGAAAATAATACAATAATTAATAAATACAAAAATAAATTGCAAATGTAATGCAAAAGAATCAATGTCCTAAGTGAATTTACAAATGTATTATATTCTCAATCAAAATACCCTCAGGATAGATTTACTTAATACTCAAAAACAATTTTAAAGCCCATTTAAGGGGAAAAAAGCAAAAAGAAATAGTCTACAAAGATGGATGGGTGGTGCCATTATGCTAAAACAAAATATCAAAAATTTAAAAAGCAATAATTAAAATGACATGCTGGCCCAGAAATCAGTGATGCAGATTAAAGCCTAGAAATAGAATGAATTTCATGAAAATATAATAGAATAGATCCTTCACACTCATGAGTCATACATCAAAAAAATTTGAATATTTCCAAATTTACAATTACCATGAAGACACTTGTACCATACAAAGC
>VMDR010017790.1:0-19753 GCA_007922815.1 Macrotus californicus
AGTGAATTCTATTTAGTAGCTTTCCCCAAGATGCTCCCTTTTTATTTTATTTTTAAATTTTTTACTTATTAATTTTAAAGAGAGAGGAAGTGAGAAGAGAGAGAGAGAGAGAGACACCTACTTGTCCCACTTCTGTATGCATTCAGTGGTTGCTTCTTGTACAAGAGGGGACACAAAAAATCCCAGAACTTATTTATAAAAAATTATATGAACATGCACTCATTTTTACATGTTTAAATGTCAGTCACCTCCAAAGCACTCTCCATTTCATGCAATGCACCTATTGAGATGTTTTTTCCACTGTTCCAAACAGCTTTTGAACTCATCAATTTTCATGCCTTTTAGTGATTCTGCTGTTTTTGTTTCACCTCTTCACCTTGGCAAATGTTTCCCTTGGAGGACTTTTTTCATCCAGGAAAACAAACAAAAAAATGTCTCTCAGGGCAAGATCAGGTGGATAGGGAGGGTGGGGCACGGGAGTGATGCTGTTTTGGGTCAAAAACTGCTGGGCACTCAGTGGTTCACTCTGTACCTGCAAAGAGAGCAGGTGCACTCATGAACCACCCATCACAAAATGGGCAAATGCGTTGATTCTTCAAAAAAAAAAAATTCGCTGAAGCTGAAAGTAGCCTGTCACAACAACGCCAGCTGGTGCCCTGATACAGATGGGCTCCTGGAACACTAACCTAGCACGGGAAGCCTATATTACAAGGGTCCCACCCTCCAGAAGATAATTCTGATTTTTGGGCCATCTCCCCTCATATGTGCCCTGACTTGGGATTGAACCCACGACTTTGGTGTATCAGGACTTTTCTGTCATCGACTGAACTACTTGACCAGGGCTATAAGTAACTTTTTATGCCCAGACAATAATGGCCTCTTAAGTGGCATACGTGCACAAAAAAAAGAGCATATTTTCAAAGTTCAGCAACCTATAATTCCCCAGGTTGATGCTAAAAATGGAAGGAAGGCTTTTTGGTGAAGGGTCCAATACAGGAAGCTCCCGTTCCCTGGAGCCTTTCATGACCTGGACAGGAAGAGACCCAGTGAGTGTCTGAGCTTTCCACCAACACTGCCCGTCAGCAAGGCAGCAGATCCGCTGCTGAGCACCTTTTCTGCAACCAAGCTCCTAGGGAACTATGAAGAAAACGTAAAGTCGTAAAAAACACAGTTCTTGTTCTCAGATGCAATGCAAACATACACATCTATTTATGAAGTACAAATAAAGAGTCTTTAGAAATACAAATAACCTTAAACACAGCTTGCTAGAACTTGTCCTAAACAGGGCGCATTTATTTCTGTGGGACTTTTCGTTGTTAGGCAATGGCTGGTGTGTGAAAACAGCACTTGCGTTAGCAGTGGTAACCATTTTAGTCACGGGAAAGAAAACACATTTTAAATGGAAAAAAATATGACGCTGCTTCTAAACAGAACAGTGTGACAGGTTCCCAGTATGTTGGCAATTGTCACACACAACTAAGCCACAGTGTTCCCCAGCAGGAGCCCAGGGCCCTCGGGGTTCTGGGAGGAGGGGCACCGGGAGCGGGCTCTCCAGGCGCGAACCCGAGCATCACTGGGCAACAGGAGCACTTGAGCATTGACTGATTTGCTGTGAGTCCTAGATCTGTCTCCTATTCATCATGAGCCAGTGAGACTCTGCTCCTCAACTTCCTCATTTGCAAAATCCTGTAAAAAGTAATACATTTTTTATCTGAGTGCAATATGAGTAATAAAGTAAGTAAGCAGCAGAGTACCTGACTATTAGGTAAGCTTAATAAAACCCACTTAATAAAAATAGTTATTTTGATGTTGTCATTGTTATTAACATTTATTTTATAGTCCAGAGTGATAGAAGAACTGATTTTTTTTCAAAATGAATTTCTAGTAACACTCTTGTTGACAATAACTCTTATTCTATATCCCCTATCGTCTCTTATCTCGAGAACTTTGGCCTCCCAATTTTCATCATTAATATTTCCCTCTCTATCAAATCATCCTCATCAGCACACAGACAAGTTCTAGAATCTTACATCTTGAACAAAAAAGCAAAAGCCTGCACACCATCCCTTGTCCCCACGTCTCCCTCCAGGAACATGCCCACCCCTCTGCTATCCTTTAGAGCGAGACGCTGTGGTTCTTGCTCTAAACATCACTAAGTGGCTGCCTCTCGTGCACCCCCTATTGAGGACCTGGCCTGCAACCCAGGCATGTGTCCTGACTGGGAATCGAACAGATGACCCTTTGGCTAGCAGGCTGGCACTCAATCCACTGAGCCACACCAGCCAGGGCCCCATTTTCTTATAAACCTTCTCAGTCATGTTCCCTCCTCCATGGTTCCACCGAAACCCTCTTGTCAAGGTCACACGTACGGTGCCTGTTTGTGTATGACTCGACCATTCAGCAACACTTCACGCTGCTCCTTGTCCTTGAACCATTCCTCCTGTGGGCTGCCGCGGTGGCCTGCACTGATTTCTCTCCTGCCTCACAGCCACTCCTTTTCAGTCCCCTGGGCTGCATATCTCACATCTGAAGAATCACTAAATTTCGGAGTACCACAAGGATCAACCCCATTGTGTTCTCCTTGTGGACTGCCTAGATAACCCTATCCGTCCCCTCGGCTTAAAGGGCCTCCCTGACTTTGACTCTGATTGAGACAGACAGACGGGGAGATAGAGGGATGGGAATAGTTATCCAGCCCCACCTTTCCTGTGATTCCCAGGCTCCTGTTTCCATCTACTCACAAGACATTGTCTCCTGGGCACAGAAAAGGCATTTGAAACCTAAAGAAGAACCTGGGTAATGCATCCCACCCTCCCTCCAGACTCATTGCTGCCCCAGGCTCCTGAATCTCAGTGAAAGGCAACAGCATCCACTAGTCCATCACTGAGCCCCCCCCTTCCCCTGCGCAGTGCACCAACTCCCCAGGTGAAGCTCACCCTGAGTCTGCTCAACCAGCTCCAGAGCCTTTGGGGGCACCACCATCCCTGGCCTCCTGTTCTCACGCCTACTCTCTCCACCCCACCCCTTCTATTCTCCATGCAGGAGCCAGATGATCTTCTTAAAAAATATGAGTCAGATTGTGCCACTCCTCTTTTTAAAACCCTTAGATGACTTTCCACCCCACCTAGAATAGCCTCATTTGACCCAAGAGACAGGGTATGATCTAGTCCCTACCCACCTTCCCCTCACATTTATTCCCTGCCCCCCACTACACCCCTGCTGCACCAGCCTCCCTCCGTCCCCTTCGTCCCTCTGTCCCCCTGATCTTCCCTGGGCCTTTGCACTTCCTATCCCCTCCACCTGGAATGCTCTTCCCAATGATTTTCACGTGTCTGTTTCTTACCATCAGGCTCAAACACTAGCCCCTGAGACAGGGCTTCCCCGACCACCCAGTCTGAGGAACCCCATAACCTCTGATACATATGTGCACTGCACACGCGTATTACTATCTGCTAGTTTCTTCTTCACTGTCTCCCTCACAAGAACGACAGCCAAGGGGGAAATGTCTGATTTTCTGTCCCCAGTGCCCAGCGCAGAGTGGGCATTTCTAAGTGTGTGTTGAGTGAGAACATCACCTCATAGCCAGCTGTCAAATATCTGTGTAAGGACACACTCTTTGTGTGTTATTAGTCATAGGATTTTAATCCTGCACTTTATTGTGGGGAAGTGGAATGTAAGGTGTTAGTGGTGACATTTGCTTTTCATTTTAAGGGAAAATACACTAAAGAAATGCAAAGTCGTTTTAGTATTATATGTCCCTCTCCCCTCCCTCATAATTTATACATTTCAAGATAATATTAAATAAACACAACTACAGTGAATAACACAGGGATGACCTTGTTAGTGTTTTCTCAACAGCCTACCCTAGTTATGATCTGTACTCTTCTACTGCTGCACCCACAAAGCAGATGCTGAGCACCTACTATGTGCCACACACTTTCTGAGAAGGCAAAGAAGAATGTCCTCTGCCTGTCCTCACAGAGTTCAGAGTCTAGGGAACAGAGACATAGAAACAAAGGGCTCCAATCAAAGGTCCTTGTAATGCTAGAAACAGGCACAGAACAACTTTGAAGTCCCAGGCAGGGCCACCTAGCCCAGCCCATAGTGTTCATGAACGGCTTCCTGGAGGTGAAGCAAGAAGGCGACCTCTGCGGGCATGATCTGGGGGAGGCCGGGGAGTGAGGGGCATGCCAGGCATGAAATGGCGAACACTTGAGAACTAAAGCACACAGCAGGTGCACCAAAAGTACTTTGCAAAGAACAGAATCAACTCAAAGAGTTGTATTAGTTGGTCACAGCTGCCATAACAAACTACCACAGACAGGACGGCTCAAACAACAGGAAGGTAATTTCTTACTATTCAGGGGGCTAGACATCTGAAGTGAACGTGTGGACTGGGTGGCTGCGGAGGCTTCTCTCTTTAGCTTGTGGATGGCCATCTCCTTGCATCTTCACATTGTCCTCTCTCTGTGCCTGCCTGTGTCCTCATCTCCTCTTCTGATAAAGACACCAGGCGTACTGGACTGCGGCCCACCCTCCTGATCTTATTTTGCCTTAATTGTCTCTTTAAAGATCCTATCTGCAAATGCAATCACATTCTGAGGTCCTGGGGGTTAGAGCTTCAACAAATGAAGTTTGAGGGGTTACAATTTAGCCCTAACACTAGAAAACAAAAAAGGAAATGTTGCTGTAAAGATATCAGGGTGTCACATGACGACAATGCTGCTGAGCACATGAAAAGGCTGTCTCAGTCTTTTTTCTCTCTTTTATGTAAATGTATGTTCAGATATAGTTTAAAGACTGACATCTATGTACCTGCTCCCTAAGAGACAGATCCTTCGAGTTACTTTGTTTCTAAGTAAGCCCCTTCTCAATGGCTTCTACTCCTCCTCTTTCCTGAATTGCATGTCAAATTTGCCCCTGCTTTTCCTGAGTTTTACCCCCTGAGTATGTGTAGAAATGAAGTGAATGTGTACAGCTGTACAGTGTATAGTATATGACATGCTTCCTTCAATGCACATATATTATTGAGACTCGAGCATGTTGATGCATGTTGCTGTAGTTCGTTTCCATGCTGTGTGACATGTATGCCCATTATATGACTGTATTACCATCTGTCCACCTGACCAGCTGTGACCATTTGGATTATTTCCAGTATTCTACTGTTAGGCATGAGTCTGCTATGGATCTCTTACCTAGGTCTCCTGGTACACATGTGCTAGAAATACTCTCCGAGATATTTTTAGGAGTAGTTTCTTGGCCATAAGTTCTTCACATGCTGACTTCCCTAGTACTGCCAAATTACTTTCCAAATTAGAATTTATTATTTCTCCAAATCCTCTCCAATACTTAGTATTGTTAGACTTTTTCATTTTTTAGGGAGTGTGCAATAGTATCTCGTCGGTTTTAATTTTCCTTGCCTTGATTACTGAATGAAGCCATGCACCTTTGCATATATTTATGGGTGACTTGTGTTTCCTTTTCTGTGAAGTATTGTACATTTCTATGTCTTTGCCCATTTTCTATTTTCTATTGGGTTTTATTGGATTGTTTGACTTTTTCCCAGTGATTTGTATAGTAAATTTATATGTTTTGTGTATTAATCCTTTGTCCATGATATGTAGTGAAAATACCTTCTCTGTTCTCTTCCGTTGGTCTGCCTAACCTTGGGCCAATACCAATGGTCTTTATTACCGTGACTTTATAAGAACTCTTGAAATAACAAACCAAGACACTTCTTCAGGAGTCTATTGACCATTCTTCACCCTTTGCTCTTCGTCATCTTCATACATTTTAGGATCAGTTTGTCAAGTTCCAGGCAGAGAGGGAAGGGGGAAACCCTTCAGGACCTTGATTTAAAATGAACTGATGGCCATGGCTGGTGTGGCTCAGTGGATTGAGTGCCAGCCTGTGAACCAAAGGGTCGCTGGTTCAATTCCCAGTCAGGCCACATGGCTGGTTGTGGGCCAGGTCCCCAGTAGGGGGCGTGCGAGAGGCAACCACACATCGAGGTTTCTGTCCCTCTCTTTCTCCCTCCCTTCCCTTCCCCCTAAAAATAAATAAAACCTTTTAAAAAACTGGATTGAAGAGCACAGTTGAAATTGAATCTTCCCATCTGTGAACACAATATGTCTTTGCATTTGTTTAGTCTTTCTTTAGTGTCAGTCCACAAAGTCTTAAAATGTTTTCATTAAAGAGCTCACTTACTCTGGAAAGTTTCTCTCTTGTTCCTTTATACTTTTGCTGCTACTGTAAGTGGCATCTTTTTCCAAAATTATATTTTCTAACTGGTTCTACTGGTGAAAAAATGCAATTGGCATTCGTGCTTCGATTTTGTATTCAGCAACCTAGCCAAGCTGTTGTATTAACTTTCATAACTTCCCTCCAGATTCTTACGGCTTTTCAATGTTGACAATATCACCAATAAATAATAAGATGTTTATTTCCTCCCTTCTAATCTTCATGTTGGAGACATAAATGAAAGCATCAAGATTTGTGAGGTTAAAAGAGTGAGAGAAAGGGAAGAATCAAGGATCTTTCCCTACTCAGATTCTTTGTATGGTGACAGATGGTGCTCTACCTGAAAGTTACATAAAGAAAAACACCTTAAAGGAAATTAAAACAAATAATGTACACAAGCTGGTGAATTAAATCTGTTTTAATCTGTATGGAATTATTTGAATAATTCTAATCGTAGAATAGAGCTGAATAGAATAGAACTTTGCTTTTCTCATTACCATCTTTTATGAATGATATTGATGGTGTTTGCAAGGTTCGATATTTATAAAGCATAACCATGAGGATGTATATTCCCAGGAGCTTTGGAAAACAAGTGAAGAATTGGGGTAACTTAGAAAAATTACCATCAATATATCCTTTGTAGACTTGGTTCAAATGTGGTCCTTCCTCACTTCCAGTGCCACTGGATTGTAGTCAGAAGACCCAAGGAACATAAAGATAGTCCCACACTCAGCAAAGTTTTACTTCCTTCTCTTACCATTCTCTCTTCCAAAATACAAAAGGAAAGGCCCACCTGTAGGGGCGGTGCCAGCTGGAGCATGATTTTCGTGGACCGGGCAGGCTCCAGGGTCAGGAGATGACACAGGAAATCGGTGGAGAAAGTGGAGACAGTGGAGGGTGGAGCTTTTCCACACAGTGTGCTTTAATGCTGTAAATTAATTATGTGCTCAAAATTGAACTGAAAAATTACTTAAGCAAACTCAACAGAATCCAGTGCTAAAACAGAAGTTGCTTTTGATTTGCCTTTGCCGGGACAAGTAAACTTAGACATACCTACTTTGTAAGGAGTATCATGAGGATGTGGTAGCTCAGCACAAGCCTCAAATCTTACTTAACAGAATATGTTTTTCTCTGTTTCTTTAGAGGTGAGCCTGTACTTCTCCAAACACAGTATTGCTTACTTATATCTGATTATTTTTAAAGTGATAGAATTCCCCTGAAGAACTGGGAAGGCTATGTATGAATTAGGAATTGAAAACGTAGGTTTATAATTTTATGGCTGGGGTAATTTTGCCTCATACTGCTTACTTGTTAAAAATGATTTTTTTATACTGTGCCACAGGAAAAAAACGTGAGTATAAATGTGTTCTTTTTTTTAAATCATAAAAACTTATATTGTCTCTTAAAAGAAAATATGAAGTTCTCAAGATAATATTTTCACTCTCTGGTCTTAATTTTTTTCCACATCTAAACTAATTTGAAGCCCTTTGGCATAAGCAATAAGAACATCGGATAATGTACGCTTCAAAAAGGGCAAAATAAAGGTTTTCTTTTGCATGTAAAGAAGGTTGTGGTACAAAAATAGTTTCATCTGTTAGAAGAGAGTTATAGCCTTATGACCCAGTGATCCCACTTCCGGGAATATATCTGAATAAACCCAAAACACTAATTGGAAAGAATATGTGCACCCCTATGTTCATTGTAGCATTCCTTACAATAGCCAAGACACAGAAGCAGCCTAGGTGTTTCCATAGACAAATGGATTTAAAAAGCTGTAGTACATACATATGATGGAATAGTGCTCTGCCATTTAAAAAAGAATGAAATCTTACTATTTGTGACAACATGGATGGACCTGGAAAGTGTTATGTTAGGTGAAATAAGCCCGTCAGAGAAAGACGATACCATATGATTTCACTCATATGTGGACTATAAAGAGCAAAACAAACAGAAAAACAAAATAGAAAGAGACTTATAGACACAGGGAACAGACTGAGAGTTGTCAAAGGGAGGGGCGTTGGGGCTGGGTGAAAAGGTGAGGGATGAGGAAGCACAGATTGGCAGGTGCAGAACAGCCACAGGGATGTGAAGCGCAGCACAGGGAACATAGTTGATAATGTGGGGATCACTGTGCGTGGTGCCAGGAGGGTACTAGAAACAGGGGACCACTTTATAAAGTATGTGATTGTCCAACCACTATGCTGTAACTGAAAACCAATACAAAATAATATTGAATGTAAACTGCAATTGAAAAATAAATGTTTTTAAAATAAAATAATAATAAAACACACGTAAATAAAAAGAAGAACATTATCAGAAACTAAACATAGGCAGATGGAGGAAAAACTGAAAGTGGCAACATGAAGCTTGATGACCAACAGTGTGAAGAGGTGGGTCCTGGAGTCAGACTGCCGGGTTTGATTCTGCCTCTCCACCCCTTGTAACCAAGTGACCTTGGACAAGCTGCCTGAGTCCCCTGGGACTCGGTTGGCTCACCTGTAAAACAGTACTAATAGTAAATGCCCACTTCATAGGACTGTGTTGGAGATTCAAAGTATCACTGAAGCACTTAGAATATTGCCTGCCAGAGTGCAACAGTGTGTGTTTGTTCACTTGTCCAGTCATTCGCCAAACATGTAATGAGCACCTACTATGTGCTGGGCACTCACTATTCTAGGTTCTATGGATACATCAGTGAACAGAATAGCTAAGACTCCCTGTCTTTGTGGAGCTTACACTCAAGTGAGAAATAGAGAGACTGACACATGTTGAAGGTAGAAAGCTCAGTGAGTATTCGTTGCTGTTAAAAAGACCATTAAATATATGAAAGTAATCGTGTAAAGAGATTTGTACCGATCAGTTAATGAAGATAATAAAGCGCAGAATCGAATCAAAGAAACACTCCACTGCTTGTTCCCACGGTGAACTGAGCACACACTGGGAGCTTGGGCAACAAATGCAGGGGAGCCCCCCCTGCCCCGCCCTGGGCTTCACGTGCTCTCAGGCTCAGATCTTTGCACTCGGTCAGCTTTTCAAAACATGACTGCCCCTTGGAATTTTGTTCCCTCGCTCATCCATTTCATCCGGGGCTCATGCCACGTGGTTGCTACAGCTTCCACCCAGGCGCTTGACTGTTCCTTGTGTTTGGTTGTTTTTCTGCTGCTTCCTGGATTTCTGTCAGCAATCCAGCTTTACAAATTGCTTGGCTGAGACTTGTGTTGTCATCTCCCTTTGAAACTGTGATTCACAGAGTACACTCCCTAAACAGAATCCTCTCAGCCCGCAAGGCTGAAGAGCTTGTTTTAAAAACAAATGGCAGAACAGGCTGTCTACTCAGGGTTTTCATGCAGCATGCTTAAATGGTCAAATATAATTGAGAGCACATTCAAAATCTCTGTCTTTAAAAATTAGCCAACAGGTTTTCAGATGCTAATCAGACGGTGATGTCCCTTCACTCCACTAGAGTGCCCAAGACACACCCAGCCCGCTGGGAAAACAAACTTCAAACACAGAAGACAAGGAGACCATGCTGACCACCCCCTTGAGCCATGCAGTTGGGGCTGTGGCTGCTTACACAGACTCGCCTTACAGCCCTCTAGGGCCTGACTCATGGTGGCCCCGCTTGGGAATGAGTTAGTGCCCCCTGCATGTCCGAGCATCAGAGTGTGGGCATCACTACTCTCACTTTCTACTCAGCCTCAAGGAGTGAGGCTTGTGGGTGTGGACCTCCCCAGAAGAGACAGCAAGGATACCATGCCATCGTCACCCCCAACTTCCCACCCATCTGCTCAATAACCTGGGGTCTTTGCTTCTTGATCCTTTGCGTGTGCTATGCCATCTTTTTGGAATGGCCTTTTCTCCTGTTTCATCTCGACAAACACTCGTTCATCCTTCAAGAACTATATTGCCTCTCAGCCCCTGAGATCTGGCATACAGCTCACATCACCATGTGTTCACAGAGCCTCTCCCCTAACTAACTGTCTTGTTCATCCTTTGGCATCCAACTCCTAGCAAGTGACATGGTAACTTCTCAATAGATATGTGATGAACGGGTCAATGAGTAAAAGCTAGAGTTTTTTCTTCTTCTTTTCTTAATGGATAGGCCACAGTTTCAAGACCTAGAATTCTGGAAGAGTGGAAAATGGTTATTTTTCCCAAGGCAAATTCTCAGAGACTCGAAACAATTTCCAGGTAAATCGCCCACTGGAAACCTAAACTATATGAAAGTTCCCTTAATTCTCTGTTTGGCTTCGTGCGTGGGGACCAAGCCCTTGAACATCTGAGAAGAAGAGCCAGCTGCATTAGAGCCTCATGTTATTGTGTAATGTGAGTCTGGAGCTCTGTGCTGACCTCATAAAAGGCAAAACTTCCTGCTGCTTTAGAGCTTTAGTGAGACAAAGTGCGGCCTTGAAAACAAATCTCTGGGGAAATGCAGAATAATTCCTAGCTGTGGCTCTTCCTTAACAGAGTATACTCAGACAGTGCAGAGCAAAAGGTTTTAGACCTCATGCCAAATGAATGATATTAATAACAATAGATGTTAAATGCACTTAATGCTTAGTTGGAGACAACATCGCAAGTGCTTTATGCATTAACTTGTTTGCCATCACTGCGTTCACGACAAGTGACAGAAGTTCTGTTATTAATCCATTTACAGATGAGCAAACTAAGCACGGGATTTGATCCCAGTCAGATCCCTTGTGTCCTGACTTATAAAAAAGAAAGTGAGGGGAAGACTTTTGAGAACTACACTTAAAATCATTCTTACTATTGCTTTTTTAAAATTTTTCTTTTTCTTTTCCCTTTTGTTTCCCCTGCCCAAGAAGATATATCTGAAAAAATATTCCAATGACAAATGTTCGAAATTTTACTGCCTACGTTTTCTTCTAGGATTTATATGGTTTTAAATCTAACATTTAAGTCTTTAATCCAATTTGAGTTTATTCTTGTGTGTGCAGTAAGAAGGCAGTCAAGTTCCATTTTTTTGACGTGTCTGTCCAATTTTTCCAACACCATTTATTGAATAGACTGTCTTTGCTCCATTGTATATTCTTGCCTCTTTTGACAAATATTAATTAACCATAATGTGTGGGCTTATTTCTGGGCTCTCGATTCTATCTAAATATGTCTGTTTTTATGTCAGTACAATGCTGTTTTTAAAAAGGAAAATTCCAAATAGTGTGAGGTCTTCAGACTTTGAGTTGTGCAGCTTAAAATTTGACAAGGCTAACTCTCACACACAGGCAGTGTGAATGCAGGCACAGCTATCCTAAGGCCTAAGGAGCATCCTCCCACAACCAGATCTACACAAGCTGTGTGTCCACAGGCAGAGTATCTGAAGAAAGCCCAGCCAGCACTCTGGGTGCTCCAAGGGCCACTCTGAAGACCACTGTTTCATGAGGGAGGCTCTGGTCAGGCACCCACATGCCCCCTGTCAAAATCTTATGGAACTTGGACTTCCCACCAAAAGGGAGGTGGAAGAAGATACACTTTGCCTCCTCACACAATGAAAAGAAGGACAACAACAAATCTAAAAACAAAAAATAATCACAAGTGCCAGAAAATCAAACTGTATGGAAGTCTGACAACCAAGAAGTTAAAGAAGGAACATTCATCCAGACTGGTAAAAGGAGTGGAGATGGGCAGCCAGGATGGAGAGGACCGATGGCAAGGCAGCAGCAGCTCGAGGACCTGGTGGGTGAGGCAGCAGCTAGTGGACTGGGTGGTCCCACATTTGCATGAGGATAAACTGGGAGGAATAAGTGGGGAGTGAGACAGACCTCGCATCCAAGTTCCCAGTGCAGAAAAGTAAAGACTCAAAAACCCCTGGCTGTAAAAATCTGTGAGGGTTGAGGCAGCGGGAGAAACTCCCAGCCTCACAGTAGAGATCACTGGAGAGACTCACAGGGTCCTAGAATGTACACAAAGCCACCCACCTGGGATTCAGCATCAGAAGGGCCCAATTTGCTTGTGGGTAGCAGGGGAAATGACTAAAAGCCAGACAAGAGGCAAGCAAGTGGCATTGTTCTTTCTCTGACCCTTTCACCACATACAGCACAACAATGCAGCAAAGTGGGTTGCCCCACCCTGGTGAATACCTAAGGCTCCGACTCTTACAATAACATGTGCACCAAGACAAAGAAATATGGCTCAAATGAAAGAAAAGACCAAAATTCCAGAAAAAGAACTAAGCAATGAAGGGATAATCAACCTATCACATGCAGAGTTCAAAACAATGGTAATCAGGATGCTCATAGAAATGGTTGAGTATGGTCACAAAATAAAGAAAAAAGTGAAGGCTATGCAAAGTGAAATAAAGGAAAATGTACAGGGAACCAACAGTGAAGGGAAGGAAACCAGGACTCAAACCTACCATTTGGAGCAGAAGGAAGAAATAAATGTTCAACCAGAACACAATGAAGAAACAAGAATTCAAAAAAAAAAAATGAGGAGAGGCTTAGGAACCTCCAGGACATTTTTAAACATTCCAACATCCAAAACATAGGGGTGCCAGAAGGAGAAGATGAAGAACAAGAAATTAAAAACTTATTTGAACAAATAATGAAGGAGAATTTCCCCAATCTGGCAAAGGAAATAGACTTCCAGGAAGTCCAAGAAACTCAGAGTCCCAAAGAAGCTGGACCCAAGGAGGCACACACCAAGGCACATCATAATCACTACCCGAGATTAATGATAAAGAGAGACAGAAAACTAAAAATGGAACTTCCTTTTGACCTAGCAATTCCACTGCTGGGATTATACCCTAAGAATCCTGAAATTCCAGTTCAAAAGAACCTATGCACTCCAATGTTCATAGCATCACAATTTACAATAGCCAAGTGTTAGAAGCAACCTAAGTGTCCATCAGTAAATGAGTGGATCAAAAAACAATAGTACATTTACACAGTGGAATTCTATGCAGCAGAGAGAAAGAAGAAACTCTTACCCTTCATGACAGCATGGATGGATCTGGAGAGCATTATGCTAAGTGAAATAAACCAGGTAGTGAAAGACAAATACCACATGATCTTACCTATAAGTGGAACCTAATCACAAAACAAACAAGCAAACAAAATATAACCACAGACACTGAAATAAAGTACAAATTGACAGTAACCAGAGGGGAGCAGGGAGGGGATAACAGGAGGAAAAAGAGGAAGGGTCATCAAGGAACATGTATAAAGGACCCATGGACAAAGCCAAAGGCAGGGGGGTAGGATCGAGGTTGGGAGGTGGAGATAGGTGGGAAGGGAGTGGTGGGTGGTAAATGGAGATAAATGTACTTGAACAACAATTTTTAAAATGCCATTAAAATAAAGATAAGGAGAGAATCTTAAAAGCAGCAAGAGGAAAGGAGACAGTTACCTACAAAGGAGTTCCCATAAGACTATCAGCTGATTTCTCAAAAGAAACCTTGCAGGCAAGAAGGGGCTGGCAAGAAGTATTCCAAGTCATGAAAGTCAAGGACCTACATCCAAGGTTACTCTATCCAGCAAAGCTATCATTTAGAATGGAAGGGCAGATAAAGTGCTTCCCAGATAAGGTCTAGTTAAAGGAGTTCATAATCACCAAGCCCTTATTATATGAAATTTTAAAGGGAAATTTTCATTTAAGAAAAAGAAGGTGATTAAACATATGAACAGTACAAAATATAACCAGAGACACTGAAATTAAGAACAATCTAACAGTAAGCCAGAGGGGAGGGGGAAGGGGAGAGTGGGGGGAAAGGCTTTTAGGAACCACTATGGAGGACACATGGGCATAACCAAAGGTGGGGGTGGAAGCAAGGGAGGGAGATGGGATTGGCTGGGGTGGGGGGAAAATGCAGACAACTATAATTGAATAACAATAAAGTACTTAAAAAAAAAGACTTCCAGCTAAGATGGAGGCGTAGGTAGAAACACCGTCCGTGGCTCCTCGAACAACCAAAAGAAGGACAACAAATTTGAAGACAAAAAGAACCAGAACTGACAGAAAATCAAACTGTGTGGAAGTCCGACAACCAAGGAGTTAAAGAAGAAACATTCATCCAGACCGGTAAGGGAGGCGGAGACAGGCAGCCAGTCGGAGAGGACTCACGGCAAGGTGGCAGCTGGTGGACCAAGCAAGTGGGCGGATTGTGGACTAGGCAGTCCCACATTTGTGTGTGGATAAACTGGGAGGAATAACTGGGGAGCAAGATAGACCACACAACCCAGAGTTTCAGGGTGGGGAAATAAAGCCTCAAACCTCTGATTTAAAACACCTGTGGGGGTTGAGGCAGCAATGGGAGAGACCCACAGGGTCCTAGAGCATAATATTAAATCCCTGGTTGGGGCTGGGGCACTGTCTACATGCTTCTTCAATTCATACCTACTGACCTTCACAAAAAAGTAGGAAACTTTCCTTGTTACTCAGTTCAGTGGACTCAGGTTGGGCTTCTCACAAATCCTCACTGTCTGTTGCATGAGCTTTCCCAAAGGAAGGGAACTTGGCTCCAGAGTCTCACGGGTGAGAGTAAAGACGTAAAACTTCAGTGGCCTCGGCAGTAGCACAGGGGTGAAGATGCTAACGGGTGGAGGAGCTGGAATGATAGTCCTAGCAACTGCTAGATCTTCTGGTTTATCTGAAGTGGAATATATTTATCACCATCTCGACAGTATGTGTTTAGAGCTCCAGAAAACCCAATTTGCTCATTGGATAAAAACCAAGCAGGACACAGTTCAGAAGCAGACCCCTTATATTTTCTATAAAATAAGAAGTAGCACACCTGACTTGGTTTGGAGGGCAAATACGGCTCTCGGAGCTGCCTCTAAAACCCGCTACTTTCTCATGGGTGAGGCAGACCCTGCCTTCTGTGCTTACACGTCTGGAGAGGCATCAGCCTGCTCCCTGAAATCCAAACCACACAAGGTCAGTACACCGAGCTATAAATATTTGCTCCAGAAAAAATGCCTTGAATGCCCATACATCCAGTCTTCTAGCAGGCAGAAGGATGAAGAAGTTCATGTACACATTAAACGATTTCTTCTAAGAGCCCCACCAGTGGCCTTCATCACAACACACTTAGTGGCTTTTTCCTCCCACCATCTCCCCCCAGTCTCCCTCCCACCCGACTTTTCTAATAAAAAGCATTCTAAGTCTTTAGCCCTGCTCACAAGGAGAATTAAATTGCAATTTGCCCCCTGATGTTGTGTTCCTTAACGTATTTCCAAATTGCTCCTAAAGCTCCCTTTGGAATTCTGTGTATAAATACTAGAAAGAAGGAATGGGAATAAGAAAAGAGAAAAACAAGAAAGTGAGCAAGTTTAGATAATTTCTGTCAGTTTGCTTTCTTTTCTTAATACATTCTAGTCTGTTTTTTCCTCTTTGCCTTCATCTTCCAGTCATCTTCTCTCAACAGTCATCTTTTCTTTGCCCTTTTTATTCTTCAGAATTTTTTTACAAAGTGAAACATGTTTTTCCCATGACAGAATCATACTCACACTCAAAATGGTATGATCTGAGTGTTTTCACTGAACTTGATCCCAGAAGCTCTGAGACCCTGCCCATTGTAACCCTGTTCCTAGTGTTCAGTGCCCCTTTCTCCTCATCACTCATTTAGTCAGCAAACCGCTGAGAGTGTTCTTGCCTGGCACTGTGCTCCCCATTCCCACTATTTTCAAATTTATTTTTAGCTCAATTATCAGACAGCAGGAGTGAGTAAAAAATAAAAATAAAGAACTCCCTCAACTTAACAAAAGTCTGTTCTTTTCACCTGGAAGACACTCTTCCTTCTGCAGCTTTCAGTCACAAAATGAGGAATTACAATTTGTAAAATGTTCTATAAGCTTATCAAGGTAGAAATAAATGTTTCTACTAAAATGATTTTTCTTTAATTTTTAAAAGTACAGTTGACATATAATATTGTATTAGTTTCAGGTGTACAACATACTTATTACAATATTATTGACTATATTTCTTATGATGTACTTTGTTTACAAGAGAAGACCCCCAAAAACTGGACTTATCTTCTGGAGGGTGGGCCCCTTGTGGTACAGGCTCCCCCGCTAGGTGAGTGTTCTAGGATCCCGTCCACATCAGTGCACCAGCTGACGTTGTTGTGAGAGGCTGTGCTTGACGTCAGTGAATTTTTTTTGAAGGCTCTTTCAATGCGTTTGCCCATTTCATGGTGGGTGATTCACGAGTGCGCCTGCCCACACTGTGCTGAGTGCTCAGCAGCTTTTGACCCAAAATGGCGTCACTCCCGTGTCCCACCCCCCTAGTCACCTGATCTCACCCTGAGAGACTTTTTGTTTGTTTGTTTCCCTGGATGAAAAAAAGCCCTCCAAGGGAAACGTTTTGCTGATGTGGAAGAGGTGAAACAAAAACAGCAGAGGCACTAAAAGGCATCAAAATCAATGAGTTCAAAAGCTGTTTTGAGCAGTGGGAAAAATATGTCAATAGATGTATTGCATCAAATAGAGACAGCAGTTTAAATATGTAAGAATAAATAAACACATTTTTAATAAATAAATTCCAGATTTCTTGGGTCCTCCCTCATACATCCTCATAACTATTTTGTAACTGCCAATTTGTAGTTCTTAATCCCTTCACTAAAATAAGTTATTTTAAAGCAGTAAGACCTAATCATCCTCAACAACAATTTAAAGGGATATTTTCATTCTAAATGGATTTCTATGTGCTCTCAGAGACCCCTGGGAGCTGCATTTCTTTTATTATAATAGTGACTTCCTGAACTTCAAACAAGAAAAAAATCAGTTGACAAACCAATAACTGCACAGTCAATTTTAGGGTCCCTAAGGAAATTTGTTATCACAGAAAAAAACAGATGCAACAGGACGCATAGATGCAAACCGAACATGATAAAGAGCACACTTCACCTCTGGGTTTCCTAGTCATGGGAATAAGTCCATCCATGGCTGTATATCACAGAGGTAAATCACAGGAAGAACCGTCCACACTTCAGAGTGGGAAGGAACCTTTCTGGCACATTTGAACTCATCCTGTTAAAGAGATGCTTAAGTTATTTAGAATTCAACGTATTTCATTCAACTCAGAGGGAGAATTAAATGCAGACACATGAAGCATCATTTCTGTTCTTCTCCTTAGAGGGAAAATTGGTGTCCCTCTATACAAAGATGAGTGGGAGAGAAGAGTCCTGAGCTGGGATGTTGTGAAAAACTAAGGAAAAGGCTTGTATTGAGAAATACCTGGGGCATTGGAGGCTTTGGGCAAGGAGCAGGATAATGTTCAAAAGGCAACTAGACCACCTTCTTACTCCACACACAAGAATAAACTCAAAATGGATTAAAGACTTAAATGTTAGACCCCAAACCATAAAAATCTTAGAAGGAAACATAGGCAATAAAATCTCAGACATTGATAGAGCAATATTTTTTCTGATATATCTCCTCAGGCAAGGGAACCAAACAAACAAAATAAATAAACAAATGGAACTACATCAAACTAAAAAGTTTTTGCACGGCAAAGGAAACCATCAACAAAATAAAAATACAACCCACTGAATGTGAGAACATATTCACTGATATATCTGATAAAGGGCTAATATCCAAAATTTATAAAGAACTTATAAAACTCAACACCAAAGAAACAAACAATCCAATTAAAAAATGGGCAAAGGACCTGAATAGGCACTTCTCCAAAGAGGACATACAGATGGCCAATAGACAAATGGAAAGATGCTCAGCATCACTAATCATCAGAGAAATGCAAATTAAAACCACAATGAGCCCTGACTGGTGTAGCTCAGTGAATTGAGCGCCGGCCTGTGGACCGAGAGGTCACCAGTTCAATTTGAAACATGTCAGCAAAAATCTCATTCAGTTAAAGCCACAGTTATGTAAAACCTGGTAGAAGCACTAGCTTTCAAAAAGCTAAATTCTGAACAACAAAGAATTCATTGTAGACTTTTAAGAAAGTTAAGTGTTAGAGTAGATTCAAGATGGCGGCAGATTAGGTGGAAGTTATATTCACTTTCTCCCAGGACCAAATTGGAATTACAACTAAAATATAGAGCAATCAGTCTGAATTAACAACTGAAGACTAGGTGAAGAGAAAACTTATAACCAAGGATTTACAGAAGAAGCCACATTGAGACTGGTAGGAAGGGCGCAGATGTGAAAAGGGCTGACCCCACTCCAAAGGGTGGTGGCTGAGATTCTAGAGGGATATCTCAGCTTCACAGCTTCCTCCTGATGAACATGTGGCCTCAACACTATGCCAAGCTCCCCAGCCCAGAGCACCAGAGCCAGGAAGAGGAGCCCACATAACGTCTGGCTGCAAAAATCAGTGGGAATTCCATCTACCAGAGAGAGACAGGAGTCTACTAGAGACACAGGCATCCTCTTAAAGGGTCACTGAAAAAAGTCTTGTTCATAGCCACTCACCCTGGGCTCCAGTGGAGAAAGGGCAGAGCAGGCTAGCATCATGTGAGGAGAGACTGGGGTTTGTGGCTCTGAGAAGAAAGCTGAGGGAATAGCTGCCAGGATCCCTGTGCTGAGTTCCTCTCCCATAGTACAGACTCCATCTTTCTTGGGTGGACCACTCCCTTGCTTATGGCATCAGGCTGGGGGAAAGCAATAGCTCCACCCTCTGGACTCCCTGTCGCCCCACACTGTGGAGCTCATGGTCTGCCTGGGCTGGGGTGTAGAGGTCTGGGAAGATACAGAGAGTGTCAGTGACTGAGTGTTATGGTTTTAGGGTGGGGGCCATTTACTCCACTTTTCCATGAATCTTACTGGTGCCTCTTCCTCACAGAAGATCCTCTATTCTGACCTTCGAAGCTCCAGGCGGCACCACCTACTTAATTCCTGGTGGCCCTGCTCTGTCAAGGTCAAGGTCTGAACAGAATCCAGAACAGACTGAGTTGTATGGTTCTGGGGTAGAGGCCACTCCTTCTACCTTCATTCAAACCTGAACGGCAACACCCCCTCCCAAGAGATCTACTAGCTTTACCCTCCTCACTCTCAGCAACACCTTGATGAGCTCAGGCTCCTGGCAGAATCTTGGACAGACTAAGAGTTTTGTGTCTCTAAGACTAAGGTTATTTTTCTTTCACACACATGACCAGTACACAGGCCTCCCTTCATGCAGCCAAATCTTGCTCTGCTTGGGCCTGATAAACTCTGCTGACCTCACCCTGATGGCTCTCTGAGACCCTGCCCTCCCTACAAAGGTCTGCAGGCACCCAGCAGTAATAGCCAGACTTGGTGTACCTTCGAACATTTGCCGATAGGCCTCAGACCCAGCACTGGAACTGAGTTTGACCTTATATCAATCTGGTAAACACCACTCTCCCCTACCTGATGACTCACTGAGAACCTACCTCATGCAAATTGAGTACTACCAGAGGCTCTTTCAGTGACTGAGCCTATCAGGCTGCCAGCAAGTGGAGGCAGGTGGAGGCAGGTGGAGGCAAATATCAGATTGATTTCAGGGTAGTGAGGGACTTTTGCTGAATTGCTCCTGGGCCCAGTGCTGGTAAAATCCAGCTTTGGTGCACAGGTTGCTC
>VMDR010017791.1:0-19755 GCA_007922815.1 Macrotus californicus
TAGAAAATGCTCATCGTATTCCTTCCAATGTCAAGCATAAAGGAACCATGACCTAATTACACTACTTGAAGGTAATTGTGATGGTGAACATCATAAAGACATCAACTCCTGGTAGTGACTTCCTGTGTCTGGTGGTGCTGTTTCAGCAGAGAATAGTGTGAAGGAAAGCAAGAAGAAAATGTAGCAAAGAGGTCAGATGGCACCCTCACTCCAGAAATTAAAATAATAGAATTTCCTACATCTATTGCCAGGCTCAAAATGATTAAGAAGCAGAACCATACCAACCCCAGTAGCTGTCCTGAGAGGGTTTATAGAACTTTGAAAATACTGGTTTTGTCACTAAGGTGTGGAACCATACTGAGCCACAACTAAACTAAACAACTTAGACTCCCTTATTGGAAAATGACATAGTCCAACACAGCTACTTGAACACTTAGAATTTAGACCTCAGAATGAATGCCAGATTTATGACCCCAACATATGATAACTAATATCCCTCAGACAATACACTCCTTTGGGTTCAAATCACCTGTGCTTTTTCCAAACACCTTGGCCATGGCTGGAGGGCCACATCAGAGTCCAGCTTGAGGCTTGGCTATGCCTTGGCCCAACGCTTTTCTCTCTGGTGGGCCAGGCATACAAAAAATCCAGGGGTATGAATTTGTTGACTTTGGAATAGAAAATATACTTAGTCTGGTCTTTAAAGTTTAACTTGATGATTCAACCATGGATGAGAAACACTGCATTAAAACAAAAAAGACTAAAACTTGGGCTCTGGAAAGAATATTTAAAAATTGGTATTTAGAATCACTTCCATTTTAATATGATTTTGCTACTGAAAATATGTCTTTTGCCTATAAAAAGCTCCCATATTTTCATGGTTCTTAACAACTTGAAAATAGAATATTGTAACTTGATTAAAAATCCTCCAGATCAAAACTCTCAGAGGGATTTGAATCCATTTGTTAAAAATATAAGAATGCATACCTTCTAATTAGTTTTCAAAGACAGCTGATTAGCATTTGAAAGGATGACCATTTGCTTGCCAAAGAGCAACAGGAATGCTGTGTCAAGACTGAGGGAATGGAGACTGGGTATCACAGATCGGCAAATGTAGACACGATGCCTTCTTCCACTTATCTCCATACTTCTATAAAATATACCTTTTAGCTATAACAGACACTAAAACAAAATTTTAAATAAGCTTAATTAGCACCAGACCAAGCTAAATCACAAAGTATTAAACCAGTATGATTTAAGTTTGAATTATAACCAATCACAGTCATAATAATTTTTGTGAAAGCAAAGGACTTTATGCCACTACTAAATAAAATATTTTATTTCACTTTTGTCTCCTCCAGTTAAAATGTTTGCATATGTTCCATTATGTATGAATATATTCATGCAGGAGTACATATAAAATTTATAAATCAATAAATATGCATATTTGGGGGTAAGTACTCAAAAAAGTTTATTCATGTGGTATATAATTTTAGAACTTTGGACCACTACTCTTAGGAGCTTCCTTTATTTCCTTCTTCTAGTTTTTTTAAATAAAACTCTTCAGGTGGAATTGCAGACTTTAGTAAATAAATGAAAGATATGTGCACAGAAAGGCCTTGCCTTTCCCCGCTGAAGGCAGGCCCAGGATCCACCTGTGTGTGAGGTGCTCTTCGGCGCACGTCCCAGCTCAGCACAGAACTAGGTAAGTGCGGTGGGACCGACAGGCATAAGTAAACAGTCCTCCTGCACTGGGCGAGCCCCACGTTGGAAAATTTGACATAGCTATTTATGCATTTGTTGAAAAAAATCTTCCTTGATCTCAATTCCCTACAGTTCCTTGAGTCCCCGGGTGCTGGAGCAACCAAGTTGCTTTAAAGCTCATTCATTTCTGGAAGAAGTCGACGTACCTCATCTCCTCTTTGCCTGGGGAGGGCCCACAAGAACCCCAGCTTTGAAATAAGGAAGCCATATAGTCATTCCATGAAACAGTTACACAGACTGCATTTGCAATGTGTCTTTAAATTGCAGGGAGCAGAAGTACACCTGTGATTTTAAAATATTCCTGACAGTGTCCTCTGGATATGCTCCACCTTCAGCTACCAACATTCTGCAGGCAAATGCTATTCCAGTCGTTCTATTTCCTTCCTCAGCCCTTCTGTTGCTCTGCCCACACGTTTCACGGAGCTACCAGAAGCCACCAGGCAGGCAGCTGCCACAGAGCACCAAGCAAAGATGATGATTTTAACTTCTTGGGGTGTAGTTTCCAAATGTCAGAAAACACAGAATCAAAGAAAATTAGCCATTCTGACAATCACACAGCGCAGACAAGTAGGCAAATTCGATTCTGCCCCCAGTTCCATGAAAGGGCAACTGTTTCAAGGTCTGTTTTGTGCCTCAGAAACATTTTCCCTGAAAATATGCTGGCAGATCACTCGGACCTTTAATACAGTCCCGAGAAAGTACCAAGTAGCTGTAGAACAGGCTTAACATTGCATGACACACTTCTGCAGATGAGCTCCATGATTTCCGTTCTCCCTCAAAGAAATACTCATATCAGAACCTAACTAAAAGCAATGCAAAACAGCAAGGTGCATTTTTGAAGAATAAATACATGTGTGGAGAAAGCACAAAGAAATGCACCAACCAAATTCATTACCACAGTACCACGTAGAGGAGAGGTCGAGCAGTGCTCTACTGGTAGGTCAGCTTTCTGCCTTATGTTGAGAGGGAGTGGGTAGACCTAACTGTCGCAAGTATTACACCTTTAGAGGGTCTTAAATGCAGTTAGTAGTTCTTTCTATAACCCTGATGCCTTCAATTCCCTATAGCACAAACCTTCTCATTACACAAACACTCAAGGTAAACAGACTGAGCCCTATAGTCAGAAAAGCCAAAGTCAAAACCAGGTCTGTCGCTGACTAGATGAGGCAATTTCCTCAACCACTCTGAGAAGTGGTTTTACTCACCTGAGAAATAATCTTCAAAAATGGTTGGGTAAAATAAATTAGGTCACGCAAACAAGAACTGAATGCCTAGCACAGAGGAAGTACTAAATAAATGTTAGCTGTCACCAGTAATTATTTTATACTTTCTTAATGCCCCCCTACAATGGATTCGACTTGGGGCTGTGCTCACTGAGCATCCCTTTCCATCTTCCCTTTCTCAGACAACAAAGCATAAAATACCAAAAGCCATAACCTTAGAGTCCAGTTCTACATCCCTTGGTGTTTTAAAACAAGTATCTTCTGCTGCAGAAAACAGTCAGTTTTGTTCTTTGTAGCTTCAGGAATTTGAAATGGATTGGCTCTGGTGCTAATGCACCGGAAAGAGTTTTTAATTGACAGTAACGTAAGAATAGTCGCACCGTGAGTTAGATGCTACAGATATTCAGCATGTTGGTTTTCCCACAATTCTAGGCTTGAATATTATGATAATTACATATGCACATATATAGTAACCACAACCAGGTACTCAGTATCAGTGTCTTTAGTGGCATTAACCAAGACACTTCTGTAGCACGCAGGCAACTTCTAAGTGTGTCTCCTTAAGACAAAACTGCACAGCATTTACCAATACTGCCAGGCAACACACCATATCATCCAATAGCCTTCCCACTGAAATTTCTCCCATGGAAACATACAACTCCAACATACAAAGGGATGAATTCAGCCCCTAAGTTGCCATTGCTGTAGACAGGCTGGCTGTTCTCCATGAACTGGGGATGGCTCTGTGTGAGACCAAAGAGGTAATTTCAGCAGCAGCATCAGTCGCTTGGCTAGTTGTTATCAGCATTGCTCAGGGAGCCACGAGGGTGGGAGGTGATCCAGGGGAGGTTTCAGAGCCTTTGCTAGTAACATAAAGGCCGCATCTGCTGCCTGACCATTGGCCATGGCCCATGAGCAGAGCCAAGAGGCATTCTCTTTTCACTTTATTTTGTTCTCTCTCCCCAGCGTGGTAAATCTACCCACATTAACTGTGGAAGGTTCCTTTTACTTACATTTATCTTCAGGATTTGTGTAAATGCTACATTTTCCTTTGGAGCTGCCTAATGCAGGAATCCTAAAGAGTTCTGTCCTCTGTTCCAAGACGTGGCTGACAAATGGAGAAGGCAACTCCTTTTGTCTTTTAGGTTGATTATCCCTGATGTTTAAGATAAACTTACTTAATTATTATCATTGACTTTAAGCTCTTAGCCACAGCCCACACAAGTCAATCTCCGACTCTGTGCTGTGTGATCAGCTTCTCCTGTTTACCAGCACTTCAATGTCTCTAGGCCGTGGCTCTGGGGAGGTTTCCGGTAGCAAAAGCCCAAGTCCTACCAATTAGGATCGTTGCTCCCTGTTTGACCCACACGTGGTCCATAGCAGAAATGTCCTATCTGAATAAATCTAGTATATCTGCCACATTTTTAAAGAAGATGTGCACCTGCGTAGTTATCTTTAATTTTATCTTTAATCTAGTCTTTCCAGATCTCTCCAGACACAAGTCTGCTATTCTCAACGTTCTCTACAGGAATGTTGCTAATGAATAACAAGGAGGAGCCTGTTCCTCATTATTAAAGGTAATATTTCTCTCCCCCAGGTGCTGGCCTCTATACTATGCCACCCGCCCACTTCCCCACTCCCACTCAGATTCCTCTCAACATAGTTTTCCTCCAAATCTATGGCTCTTAGAATGGATACAAATGAGCTTCAAGTTCAGAAGTCAGTATTACTTTTTAAGCTATTTGTATCAAGCATAATGTACTGAGAGTCAAGATGGCTTTTTAATTACATAAAGATGAGACTCTAATCTCAAGAAACTTTCACGTTTAAAAAAAAAAAACAAAAACAGCTTAGATGAACAGCTTAGAAAGAAATGGATATCAAACACATGAAACATAATTTAAATATTAAAACAAAATATACAGTTTCATCTATAAACATGTCTTTAGGTCTGTTTTGATAGAAAACTCCCATTGCTTTTCTGGGTTGGCTTCAAAAGTACCCTGTTTTCCCCAAAAGCTCTGTGTAATGAAAGGCCTGTGGTGATCGGGGCTCTTACACTTCTCTGATTCCAACTGGAGCAGACTGGCATTGTGCATATCATGCGTAGACATTTGTAAGTGTGACAATTCCTTGAAAATTGACCTCAGAAAGAAAGTGTGTGAATGGGTCTAGTACAATGGCTAGAAAATAACGACAACAAGCATTCCATCCATCTGAAAGATGAATTCAAACCATTTTGTCATAAATTATGATTTACGTTTTTTATGGAGGACTATACAAGAGAAAATGAATTTTTCTTTCATTAGCTATAAAAATTCTAGTTCCAGAAAAAAAAAAAAAAACACCTTGAAAAACAGAGCCAAGGACACTCACATATGTATTTTAAGAGAAAAAAAAGACACGCGGGCAAATCCGATAAGAATAGCATGTCACTGGTGAAGGCTCTCATCACATACCTTTTTCAAAATTTCTGTAGCGTTAAGATACCAGTTCATGGGGTCAAGAGAAAAGAGGTCATAAAAATCTTCTTTAGAAAAAGAACTCTCACAAGAGAGAAAAAAAATAATTAAGAAATGTGGTTATTCACCCAATTCTTCTCTGGCAGCCATCTTGTTTCCTATTGTTGAATATAAAGTTCGTAATTCTAAAACAATAAAGATAGGAGAGGGAAGCCCATTATTAATGAAACACTTTAAGTGAGTTCCCTAAATGCTTTAACTAGCATTTAATTTACTTTTAATCAGGTGCTTATCATTTGTTAAATAAATTCCAAAGGCCCCAGCGTTCTACAGCCCTTAGATAGGCTAATCTCCCGTTGGGAAGCAACACATATTAAATAGTTGCTAAACCTCGGTAAATACACTTTTAATAATTAATTCTAGAAGTATTTAACTTGCAGTAATATGCCGGATATTTCAGCAATATTGTAATCCGTGGGATATTGCGGAGGGATTTCTCAGATTAACACATTTGGGTCCCTGAGCCCCATCTGTATACCTCTATCTGAATTAACAGCAGGTAGTTCAGCACATGGCTACCGGCCTCTGTGTTCGAGTGACCAATGATTTTATTACCACCTCAGTGAGATCAAATCAGTGAAATGCATCAGCTGAGGAAATGCTTAGTAAGGGATGAGGCAGACAGTGGCTTACAAGTCAACTTGGGTTTCCAAAAATGATAACCACCGAAAAGAAAAATTACTTTTCCTGTTGAGATGTGTAAATAGTATGTAGATATTCTAACCCAATCCCTATGATGGATGGTGCTCAATTTGAAACATATTTCAGTAATGCCTTCATTTAATCGAATGGAAGATACACAAGATGTTGAAAGATCAAGGTGAGAATAAATTTTCTTGCACAGATGGTTTAGTCTTATTTTTTTTTAATCCATGGAATTCTTACACTTCTTGCTCTATAAAAAGAAGGCATTGCTTTTGTGTTCCTTCTCTAAAATAAGATGCTGCAAATAACTACTTTGATACATTCTTTATGGCCCGTCCAGTTCCTTTTATCTTTCTCTAAACGCTTATTTGGTGTAAATTGCAACTCACATGCTGTATGCTAAAATTGAAGTCAGGCGTGACCTTTGTCTTGAGCAGAATAGGCCACTTCCCCACCCAGACTGACCGCACAGATTGACCAGCAGATGGTGCTACAGAGCAGGCAGCAACCCAGGGCTGAAGTCCTTCGAGCTCAAGGATCTGTAGTCTTCTAGCTAGTCAGTTATCTCACGGAGTAAAGGATTCTTCATTCCCCACCTTTTCTCTTCAATTTCACAAATGCAGTTGTAGTCTTACAAATGGCTTGGTCTGTCTCCAGTACCATTCTCTAGCCTGTTCCTTCAGGGCATCGTGAAATACCCAGGTAAACATGAACAGTGCATGTAGCCCTTTCATTCAAATAGAAGTACCCAGTCTCTTGCACCAGCTAACGATGCGCCATGACAATGTTTTAATAGTGATAAAAACCAAGTATTTTCTGGAGCCCTAATAGTCTAAAATGTTAATGCAGTTTACTTTTTAAAATGTGATCGATCGATAGGTGGGGAGAAAGTGCCCATAAATTACTAAAGGCAAAAAAAAAAAACATTCTATTAGCACATAGTGGATTTTGCAGTATTTGTTAGTCGGTATTTTACTGGATTGTGGAGTGGGGGGGTATTTTTTAATTTACTGAGAGCTTGAGGTTTGTTTTGTTTTGTTTTTAAATACCTGTCTTTATCTTTCTCTGTTCGAGAGGGATATTTTTAACATGAGTCATTTAGGAAATGTAATTCTAATACAGTATAGCTATAGGTTTCAATTAACATTCTACCTTTCTGACAGCCTTTACATTACATGTTTTATGAAATCATTAACTATTGTCATGTTTCTATTATGATACTATTAGGAAATAAAGAGACTTATGTAAATGGAGATGTAAAAGAAATGTATGACAGTTACTCCGAGCAACATCTGTGCACTATCATACATGCTCACACTAATTTTCTAAAGATTGTTCCATTCATTACAGAGCATTGTTAGTTGCAGTGGCACAACCCTTATTTCCATGCATTTAGGGAACGAGGCAGAGAGTGGGTAAATGAGAGCCTAATCAATACCACTTTTCATTTTGCATCTAATGTGCTGCCTTTTCCTTTCTTTTCCTCATGCACAAATCCAAAAAAGATCCTGACGTTACAGTCATAAAATGTAATTCTTCTGCAGAAACACAGACAATAATGCTTTCTGTATTCAGGCGTATTGCATATTCTAATGGCATTTGGCTAAATTGAGTATGGATTTAACATCAAAGGCTTCATGAATTTTTCAAATGAGATATTAAAGTCAATATTTCAAGTGAAAGATATTTCAATTTAGTTGCATACACAACAATAAAAAAAACTTCTACAAGGTGGAGGTACTAGTGGCTGTAGCAGTATTAGTTCATTCAAGAAATTATTAGTTTATAAGAAAATCAAACACAAGGTTGTGATACGGCAACGACTCTGAATAAATTAGACTACCCGGTCTGCACTCGTGTACTTTATCTTTTGCAGGCTGAAGCAGTACACTTGCCACCGGCATGTTCAGGGCTCCTGGCTGGTTTTTTCTAAATTCTGTTGATTAGCGTGAAGATTTGCATTGCCATTTCATAAATCTCCTTTTCATTTGCACCAGTGAAACACTTAGGATATGGAAGACTTAAGAGAAAAAAAGAGCTGTTTTTCACCTGGCATTTAAGTGAATCTTACTTCAAGGTGTCAGTTCCTAACGTGGGCCTCCACAATGATGCTGAAAGCTGCCTTTCAGGCAGGTTGGTAGATGCTCAGGGTCAGTGTGTGCGTGTATGTGTGTGTGCAGGCACCGAGGCTCGCTGACAGCCCTCCAGGTCCTGGCAGAGCACTGGTACGTTCAGACAGCACATGCGAGCTTGGATGTCTAGAGCAGCTTTGCACCAAAGAACTCCGGAGCTCATCCACGCATGTGCTGTCCACCTCACCAAGACCCCAACGAGGAAAGGAACAGCAGAGGCTGCTGTCAATCCCATTTCTCAGATGGGCAAATGTAAGGCAAAAAACACAAAAACTGAGCTGCATTCCTACCGGCCTGTGGCCTTATAGAGAATGCTGTCATAGAGAGATCAGCCCTAATACTGGAAATGGAACCATGTCTTCTGATTTCTGGACTAAAGTCCTAAAATATTGAACCAAATGGGGCTCCTCTTCAGCTGTGAGGATGGCAGGTTGATCTGTCTGGATTTGTATCGTCTTTTTGGCTTTGCTCTGTAGACAGAGAAAGGCATTAGCTTGAATTTCCTGAAAACAGGTCCCATCTTACCTCTTTGTTTTGACTCTTGTAAACTATAGTGCTTCTTATTCAGTATTTTCAAGCCCTTCAACAATTTAATCATGGAATAATTCGACCTCAGAGAGACAGTCCGTATTTACAGACATTGTAGGTAATAGAGTAAAGCAACTCACAAACCTGCCATCCTAGAAGAAATGGACATTTCCAGATGATGCCAAGCAGCCCACCCAGCTGACTTGTATGCAAAAAATTTCTTCCTGTAGCTCATAGTGAAACCAGGCACTGAACAATGGGAAAGAAAGCACTCAGCTCTGCTGCGTGCCTTTTAACCCGTCTGATACCAGTGCATTATTTAAACCAGCCTCATTGTCAGAGTCTCTCACTTTATTGAGGTCTCTTAAAAGAAATGGCATTTTAAAGACCCAACAACCCTGAAATGCATTAAGATTTCATTCTGTAATTTGAAGGACGATTGCCCATCTTCAAAACAGAAAAAAACCCTAACTTCATAAATACTCTGTAATGAGGAAGATAGGAAAATGCACACCTATCACCAATGCTTTTACTTTCTTCCGTTTTTTTTTTTAACACAAGCAAAATATTAGAGCCATGATTTCTATTCAAAAGACGTGGAGTCCCCTAGTAGAGGGGATTTTCCCTTGGCCCAGCACACACATGCACCCACAAAATACTCACTTCACCCGTTTACGTTAACACAACTCACACAACAGGACTTACTTTGCAGTTGGATTGCATGAAGCTATTTTTCAATGTATCTATACCCACCCCCGACAACAACAAAAAGCCTCCCGAACTGAAAACTGTTTCTTTGCTTCATTACATCTAAATGATCGGACTCGCTTTAGTCTCAATTTTCGAACTCCCCCCTCCTTTTATTCCCCTTTCTCCCTAACGGGCCCTACAAGAGGGAGGAAAAACAAACTGGAACAAAGCTACAATTCAACACTCCTCTTAAGGTTTTCAGTTATAACAGTGCTCCTGGGCATGACTATTACATATTGGCTTCTTTGGAAAACTGTTGATCTTTTGATGTTTATCATTTCTTTATTTAAACTGTAAAAGGGAGCTTTGTGGAGAACTAGACTTTGTCTCTAACTAAGGCCTATATTAAAACTCAGCCCAGGCCGTGAATGAAAATGGAGGCTGTGGACTCAAACTATTCCCTCCTTGGCCCCTGCCCACACCATAAAACCAGTCAGCTATTTGGCACAGAAGAAAAGAGATGGGAAAATGCAGGAACTAAAAGCCGGGCCGACCACGTACCTAAGAGCCACGAATACAAACACAGAAGGAAGTGTTAGCTTAGCTCTAGAAGGCGGCAAGGGGGACATCAGAGGTTTATGCGATATTCAGTGTTCATATTCCTAAAAGAAAGTGCACATTTTAAAATTTTCACTGCACATCTGTGCATTGCTACATTTTTAAGGGCCTGCTAGGACTGGAATTACAGGAGATTTGAAGCTCACAACTGAGTAGCTCTGGCAAAGCTGCATGGGGGAGGAAGGCTACTGAAAACCATGGGGGAAAGGTAGAGCCCGTGCCAAAGAGGAACATTAAAAAGGGTTCTAGCAGAGGAAACTGTCAGCTTTATATATGGGAACTTGAAATGGAAAAATTGGTAGTGCCACTGAACCTGAACAGCAGCTGTGAAATCAGAATTTACTCCCTAATCTGAATTAACTAATCAAAACCAGGTCACTCCTCCGCCTTCCCTCCACTACCCACCACATCGCCCCTGGGTTATTTTTCATGACCAATAGCATTCTGCAGCAAAATACATAAAGAGTAAGAAAAACAGAAATACTAAAGGTCAAAGTTTCCCCACAAGACCCACGGCACTTGAGATTTATCAATGGAAGGAGAACACGAAGGTGCTCCATCTTTCGGCTTTTCATCTTTGCAGTGCATAAACTTACTAAGAAAGACCAAGGTTACAGCTGCATCACGAATGTACTCACACAAAAACCAGGAACGATTTTCAAATGACAACTTCTGAGATCAAAGCTCCAAAGAAAGCTAAAAAGGTAAGGAAGGGGCTGCATGAAGCAAAAGGCCCACTGTGCTCGTAATTTCTTTTAGAAATTCAGATCCACAGCGAGTTCCATACACAAGCGCTTTTGATTCGAGCATAAGTATTTAATAAAATTGTACTGGTAAATTACGCAAAGAAATACATTAAAGGGTACCATAGCCAAAGCGCGATTTGAAGCTCTTATTAACTGGTGATTATCTTCACTGATCCACATTACCATTCAGTTGCAGATGTCACCGACATTAAGATGTATGATGCGGAGGCTGGAGAAAAAGCCCATTTAAGACAGGTGAATACTTAATAGTAATTCAACATACGTGGCGCAAAATGTCTTTCACAGGAGTTCAAGGATTTTCCTTTTTTCTCCTTGCAATTTTATGTGAATGTTTATAAATAAAATGAGAAATGAAACTGCATTTGGTAGCCATTTGACTTGCTCAAGTTTAATGGCCATGTAAAACTTTGCAATTTATCATTGTAGGCTTCTTTCTCATCTGGCTTTATTTTTATAGGTTTATTTTTTAAATTCTTCATTTCCTCCGAATCCTTATGAAAGACCCACACTTTAAGTATGCAGATAAAATTTATCTGATGCGGAGGGGTTATCTTTTAGTTTTCATAACTGCATGGCTGATGCCATATTAGCTAAAAGTCCCCTGGATTCAGAACAGATCCCGCAGAATCTGTAGAGCCACCCTCTTGTTACTCAACTGCCCAGGGTTATGGAAGGGCCCACTGCCTTCATTCCCATCGCCCCCTGCCCCCTGCTATGCAGCCTGAGGTAGATACAGAAATTGATTTATTCTATACACCTCTAATGCAACAAAAGAGCAAACAGCTTGTTAGGGATGCTTTTCATAAATTGACTTTTAAGAAAGAGAACCTAGATATCCCAGTAAGAGGTAGAGATTAAAAGTCAAGAATTTCATGGAGAAGCAAGTCAGCACAATCGGAAGATTTCAAGAACAACTCAGGCAATCAAGTCCAGCTCCCTCTCTGGCTTTCACATACAAATGCCAATTGATTACTAATTTTATATAGAGGTGATACTCACACAGACTCTAAGTAGTGAGCAAAGTGCAGACGCAACAAAGGCTTCCGCAGCACCTCAGTTCCCCTTTCCCTTCAGCTCTGATTGCAAATGTGCGCCTGTCTCAGGTAAGTGTGCCACACTGCGGCTGGCCAGTCTCTCCCTTCCAAATCCAGACTAGGTAATGCTCCCCAAACCCAACTTCTTCTCTAGGTTTCTGTTTCTCTTTGAATCTTCTCAGTCCTGTATTTCACTCCCCTTGATCTGCTCTCTGCAGGGCTGATTGAAAATAAAATATTAAAGGTCAGTAATGGCAAAATATATGTCATACCCCAGCTGGTATTTCTTTTTCAACAATTGCCTTTACTGAGACTCAATACATGCAATAAGGCCTGTGGGAAGTATGTTTTGTCTGAGAAAGTTTTTTTCTAATCGCACAGCATAAGCATCTACTTATTCTGCATAAGCATAACTCTGATCCTATAAACATACACATATGTGTATCCATAGTTTTGTCTTCCATATTTGGAAATATATTTGTGTTGCTAGTTATCATTGCATATAAACAAAAATTTTACTGTCTGTAGGGGATACCTATATTATAAAATATATAGCACATTCAAACATGGATTTTCCAATATTCCTCTTTATTCCATCCGACAAAACAAAGAGTAAAGAATGCCTCTCTTCAGGTCAAAGGAAGTGAGTCCCAAGGGGTCTGAGCTGTCTTCAGCCACTGATTTTCAGACTGTGTTCAGAGAAGCTGTACATCTCCTCGGAGGTTTCCAAGGAGAGGAGTCTGCGGGTAGACAAGACGGGGAGGCTGAGTCTGGAGGGAGTTCTGTCCTTGTGACCCCTTCCTTAGCCAAAGCAACTCCACTTCTATTGCTTTTACATGAAAGAAGTCGGTGAAAGATTTGCCTAGAGACCATTCTCCTCTCCTCAAAGAGAGAATATTGGCCTCTTTCTAGGGAGAGTGGTACTGGGGAGAGAAAGACCGACTCTATGGGCCCAGACAGAAATGGAGACTCTTTATACTGAATCATCTTTGTTTTCTTTACTGTTTTTAAAATTGTTGTTCAAGTACAATTGTCTCCGTTTTCCCCTCACCACTCCCCCCCCCAACCCCAGCCATCCCCACTTCCTATCCTTGATCCCGACCCCCTTTGGTTTTGTCCATGTGTCCTTTATAGATGTTCCTGAAAACCCTTCCTCCTGTTTCCCCCATTGTCCCCTACCACCTCCCCTCTGGTTACTGTCAGTTTGTTCTTAATTTCAATGTCTCTGGTTCTATTTTCTTGCTTGGTTGTTTTGTTGATTAGTTTCCACTTACAGGTAAGAGAAGGAGCTCTTACCCTTCACAACAGCATGGATGGAACTGGAGAGCATTATGCTAAGAGAAATAAGCCTGGCAGTGAAAGGCAAATACCATATGAATCATCTTCCTTCTACAGTTAGAGTCTCTAACAAATTTCTCTGTCCTGGCTCATGATTCTGCTAGGGACTTTTCAAATACTAGGCCCGACCCAACTTCACCTTTTCTAGGTTCTCAAAGGCTTTCAACAGAGTTCATCCTTGGAATCTTTCCTGAGAATAGAAATGAATATATAAATAACATATGTTTATGTTACTTCTCAAAGAGACAGCATTCTTAGTGGATAACATCTAATTTGTCCATTTACATAAGGGAAGCTTCATTTCTTACGTATAATTCAAGGAACTGAGCTGTAGGCTGATAGACATCCTTGCAAACCTATCCCTAAGAGCTGGTTCTTAGCCTAAACTGTTACACTTTCAGCTGCTAATTTCCAGTTTACCCACACGTGCCCCCTCCAGCAGGGTCAGACATGAATTTTTTTTGTGGCAGTGGGAGAACGACATACTTCATAGGCTCCTTTCCGAGTAGTTATTGTACAGATAGATGGTAATATAAGCATAGTTGTAATCAAGTGAGCAGAAGAGCCCAAGTGTATGATAAGCCCTTCCTGAAGGCAAGTGTTATCTCCTACTGTATATGGCCCATCATCGCTTCAGAGTACATTTTGCTTTCTCCCCTGGGGAGCTGCTAAACTAGTTATCTCAAACTATGACAGTGGGAGTGAAAGAGACAATACTGACTTAAATAATAATGAGATCTAAATAACAATAATAAGTGTGCTCTCACTTTTCAGAATCTGAGAAGTTCCCATTTTGCTAAGGATTTCACACTTCCTACATCTCTCTATAACATATGGTATGTTCAAGTTGATGTTAATTACAGCTCATGTTTGACTGTTGATTCATCCATATTTCAGCACGCAGCGGCAGGAAAAGGTGCTCACACAAGCTCGGAGCTACCAGCAGCACCAGTTTGTACTTCGGTAAAATTGATGTGCAATCAATTAAGTTCCAAACTTGAAATTGCTTCAAAAGTCCAGCGTGAGAAGCGGCCCTGAGGGTTACCAAACTGTGCGTGACCAATGAAATGTTTCCTTTTGTTTTATTTTTTGAGAAAGCCTGTGGTCTCCTTCCCTAACAAAGGAACACGGATGCTCTGGTAGAACATTAAGGACACAGAGTGTTTCCCTTGTGAAGGCGGTTACATGGGACAGGAAGGGCACTTTGTCACCCAGCTGCTGTGTCACCACCTTGCATAGCTCTTATAGAATAGCGTGGTGCTTAAAATACAGTAATTACTGTTACAGTGTGTGCATAGCAATGTGAGAAATACATCCAGAGCTATGTATGGTACTGAGAGTCAAAAAACAGCTGTAATTTCGGCTTTAAATATGTTTATGAGCATTCTGAATGGTTTAAGCTTGCTGTGCAACATATGATTTTAATTTTCTTTATAGATATCGGGGGGCCGTGAAATGCTGACTTTTGGTATAATAATCTTTCAGGGTTCGGAGGAACTATATAGGGGGCCAGTCAGTCCTCAAGCCTCCCTCTTAAATCTCCACTTATAAATTTCCCGGTGGTAGATGTAAGTTAAAGAAATTATACCACACACTATATAGTAAGTCTTATATCTCTGATGTGAATGAACCCTTTCAGTTGACTCCCTAGGCTTAAAGAAAAGAAACCAAAGAAAACTTATAAAATAGAGGTATGTATCTTATTTACCAAACTGTGACTCTTTTCTTTGGAAGACAAGAGTATTCCAAAGAAAAACATGAAATTTCCTTATTTTCCACAGACAAAATTCAGAGAATAGTCCTTTTTATACTGAAACTCATATATAAACACACTTCAAAGCATGTGCTAAGTTGGTCACTTCTTAGAAATCGCTCAGGCAGATTTGCTTACAATTAAAAAAGAAAAAGAACACTTGAGTCTCCTCTAGTTATTGTAAGTTAATTGTGCCTACTTTGGTTTATTTCATTTGAAAGAACACAACCCAGACCAGCTTGTAGTTGAAAGATTACTGATGGAGAAAACATGGATCCTACAAAAAAGATGCACTTAATGAAAAAGAAATGACGTTATTTCCCCTCAAATTATTTCTATTGTGAGGGCCTAATAAATACCCATTTGACTAAAACCAGAGAAAATAAACCTTGATAGACAAGTACTGCTTGTCAAGATGACTTCATCTGCCCTTTAAAAATATTTTTCTTCATTACAATTTTTAGCAGCATGTCTTATTTCTGTCATCAAGGTATGAAGTTACCTTTCAAATTCAACAAAAATACATTTGCCAATCACATATTTCTACCAGCTTCTGTTCACATCACGAGAGCACAGCACATGGCACACGAAAAGCTGAGGAATGTGCTGACAAGTAAGTCTCAAGTAGCTGATAGCCAATCTGTATTGAATATATATATTTGAGGGATACAGCCCATTCTGTGACAAGGACAGCTAGGTGACAGTGTGCCAGGTGCAGGACGAGGTTAATCAAACTTCATTTTATTTTTGTTCTGGCGCATAACTAGATTACATCTTCAACCCTTCCTTCCAGCTGGAATCATTAAAGTGAGTTCTGGCCAGGGAAGTGGTGCTGGGTTATATGGATAACTTCAGTCTTTCACGCTCTCCCTCACTGTCCACACGCTGGAGGGTGAAGTGCCAGGCGATGGCAGAATCACAGGACAGAGAAACCCTGGTCCCACGTGACTGCGTGGAGCCAAGATGGGAGGGAAAATTTGCTTTCATGTGGAACCACTGAGGTTGTGACTAATGTAAGCAGGGACATCACTGTATCTCACACATTTTAGCATCCAACTGAAAACCACAGTAATAATAGAAAGCCCAGATTTTTTCTTAACACCCCTCAGAGAAGTGGTGAGTACATTCATTCAAAACATTTATTTACCACTTGAAACATACAGGCTCATCCTCCCCTGATTCTCACAGTACAGTTGAAGGAGGGAGTAAGTTCCTAGGATGACAATGTAGCCTGATGAAGGGTGTATGTGTTGTATCGAGTGCTGGGTATACACGTAGGCTAGAGGGGATCTCGAAGATCCCATAACAGGGGTTCTAATTCAAAGGAAAATGTTAGTGGCTGTGAGCCACATCAAAAATGGAGTGAAGAGCAATGGTGGAGAGGTCTAAGGATGCACTAGGTCCTGTGCCATATGAGGAACTGATCGTGCAAGGAATTCACAGTGTAGTGGCTTCATGACAGAAATACCTATTTTGCTACTGTTAAACATATAAACTCTCTCCAGGAAGAAAAAAACTACATCTACAAAAACTTAGGTCCAAACTAAGCTCTTCCTGATTCCCTTGAATGTGACACGTTTGGCCAGTCCCCTCAAAGGGATAAGGATTTGGCAGCCGTGGTAGTCTTCAGTTTTGGAAGAAATATCACTGTCATTTGGCTAAATAACATTAACTCTTTATATATTTTCTGAGAGTGCCAAAGTGATAATTTTGTATATTTGTGTATTATTATTATACATAGGTATTGATGAAAAAACTATGGCTGTATCACATTTTGAGTCTCCTGTGCATGACATGCAGGTACAGTAATGATCAATATGTGTGCTGCATATTATAATTAATGGGACTGGTTTTTATTTATTTGTTTATTTTCTTGTTTCCTCATTATTGGTTTGGGTAGCAGATGCTAGTTTTCCTTTATTGACCAGAAGATGAGAAGAAAGAAAACCATGCAGTTTCATTCTGGATTTAAAGAAAGTAATTGAGAGAAGGGATCCAAGAGAAACACTGAAACTGGCATTACTTTGAACCAGAGAAATATACAAAAAGGAAGTATTTAAAAAATAAAATTTTGTTTTAGAAATACCAGCAAGTAAAAGTGGTCAAGGGGACATAAATAAGCAGGCGTCATGTTACAAGACATTAGTCACTGGCTTTAGACAATATACCAACTTTGGATAATAGTAACCAATTGAATGTGTCCATGTCAACGCTATGTTGGATATGTACAAAATTCTTCATAAAACTTTGTACATCATGGAAAACAGCGGAGGAGACAATAACGCTCCAGGAGACCATTGTTGGCGTAGTGTATCATTTCCAAGCTACCTGCAGTGTTTCTCATCGAAATCTTTATTTAAAATAGAAAAGCCCAGACTATTCTGATTATGTAGTAAGGCTTAAATTTACTTTGAGTAACAGAGAGACCACATTTCTATAAAAGCATAAAAGAAAAAGTTTCTTAACATGAAGAATGTGTTTAGGAATCTAAATTCTGCCTACATTGAGTTTTAAGCCTCTGAAAGCAGAAGATATTGTGGTAGGATAAAACCTGTGCTTGTCAAGTCCCCATAAACAATGGATAACATAGGAAAACAAAATAAAAAACATATGATCATACTTAAAATCAAGGTAATGATCCTTTGGACTCCACAAGGAACAAAAAGGCAAAGCCATGTGCTGAGCTGAGGCCGCACACCTACTGGGCTTCAAGACTGGAAGCGGCAACGGCACTTGGAAGTCCAGCTGCTGGGGGATAAGTGGGAACGAAAGCGCTTCGAACAGGCTGGTGCCGTTGTGGTCTGGGGGCACCAGTGGAAGAGGGTGAAAGAAGAGAAACCACAGCCTGGTTTGCTGCTTGATGGCAGAAGGTGAAAGTGGCTAGTCTGCCGTGTAAAGATGGCTTAAAACAAAACATAACAACATGACATGACATGGCATGACATGACAGGCAAAAACATGTCGCTAGCCACCATGGTCAGGAATTGAATTAAGCCATCCATTGGCTCCGTGGATACATCTGTGAGATCCCCATCATCACTGTAAAGCAGAGCACCAGACATAACGTGAGAAGACAGGTGTCCGATAGGGACAGAGGTCAGAGATGTGTGAGTAGGAGGTGGCAGGGAGGAACACACAGAGGAAGAGAAAGAAAAATTTAAAACACAGCAAAGCAAAGACAAAACAATCCCCCTCAAAATAGCTTTGAAACCAAAGTACAAAGCTCAGTAAGACACACAGTATGAATATAGGTAGCTAGCAAGATAAGTTCTCAGAGTATTAATCATTCCAAAGAGATTAGTTTTATGATATGGTCTGACAGGAACTTAAGTGTTTAGTAAGTTGAAGATGCTTGGGGAAAGAAATGAAGAAGTAACCTTGATTAAAAATGAAGAAGATATTTTTAAAAAGAGATATAAAACAAAAACAGATGGATATAAAAAAAATTAGAAATCTCAGAAGTGAGTAATATTTTACAGAAAAAATATAGTAATAGTATATATGATAAACACTGGATTGAAAATGGTTGAAGAAAAAATTAGAAAATTAGAAAAACAGAATTGAGGAATTTACCCAGAGTAAAGTATATAAAATCAAAGAGGTTTCAGGTTTTTTAAATGTAAAATATCAGATACAAGACATGTGCAATAAATGACAGTATCTAATTTATGTCTACTAAATGCTGTAGAAAATGAAAAGTTGTGAAGAAATAGTATTTAAAGAATTAATAACTGTGAATTTTGCAGAACTGAAGAGAAACATGAGTATTTACATTTGAGTTATTTCTCTGAGTGTAGAGCAGAGTAAATGGAGATAAATCTAAGCCAATAGTCATCTTAAGAAAACTGCAGGACATTGAAGATGTGAAAAGAAAAAAATAACAGAAATAAAGAAAAAAGATAATCCTGACAATTACATTCATAGTAGATGTGTCAGTAGTAACAATAAATGCCAAAAAAATTAAACAAATAGAAAGTGCTCAGGAAAATTGCTGTCAGTTTAACAGTTTTTACTCAGCGAAGCTATTTGTCCAGAAAGAAAGCAAAATAGAAGCATTTTCAGACATGCAGAAACAAAGGGAATTTACTACTCACATTTTCACTAAAAGATCTATTAAGGATTGTACTTCAGAAAAAAATGACAAATTAGCACAGAAAGAAGTTGTTGGAATTAGGAATAATGGTGAGAGCAAAAATAGATGAAATCTGTCAATGAATGTAATCAGAGATTACCTGTGAAAGTAGTATCTGTGTGTGCATTTAAAGCAAAGCAAGTAAGCACTGCCATAGTAACAAGAGGCACAGTGTGCGTGTGCCAGGAGCAGGGAAGGGAGGGGCGTTCACCTGCTGCTAAGATCGGGAGGATGCTGCAACTAGCTTGCATAAGCCAGCTGTTAAGTTTTCAGGAATTTTGCAAGGCAATTATTAAATACATTCTTAAAAATTAAATTATACAAACTTACAGTGAAATAAATTGTATTAAAAGCAAATGTAATAAATACTTAAAACCCATCACTTTCTAATTATTTTGTTACATTGAACTATTTCTCATGTTCTTAAGGTCATCTATGTCTGTTGTATCTATGATATCTCTGCTAGTGTGCTATAGAGCACTTCCTCCCATCCATACACTCAATGAGGTTATATTTATAACCAGAAGTTACCTATGGAGTCCCAAATGGAAATGTCTACACCAGGGAAGTCAGTAAATGCCACAAGTCAGAGCTCTTTTCCTTCTCCAT
>VMDR010017792.1:0-19763 GCA_007922815.1 Macrotus californicus
CACCATTCCATACAACTGCTATAACATTATTTTGCATTAATAAGCCAATTCTTTATCTTATGGATAAAGCCATAAACACTGAATCAACTTTTTTAAAAAATCATACATTTTACTCATTGTTTCAAACTCATTATTTGCAGGTATTTTAAATCAAGGTGAACAAACGCTACTACCCTTCAGATCTTCTACAGCTTAAAAATGCTATTGACTATCTAGTTTTCACTTACTGCCACAAAGGAGCAATTTTGCTTCACCACTATTATACCCTTTTCCTCAATAGCATGTCTATTGTATTTCCTTTTTAAAAGGTTTTATGTATTTATTTTTAGAGAAGGGAGGAGAGGGAGGAAGAAGAGAGAAGAGCATCAATGTGTGGTTGTCTCTCATGCACCCCCTACTGGGGATCTGATTGGCAACCCAGGCATGTGCCCTGACTGGGAATGGAACCGGCGACCTTTTGATTCGCGGGGCAGTACTCAATCCACTGAGTCACACCAGCCAGGGCTGTATTTTCATTCATATATTTTTTGCAACCATTGTGAGAACACACTTCTATTCAAACATAGCAGCTACAATTTTTAATTAGAGTAATTGACTTTTGTGTCTCCACAGCCCAGAAAGGGCTTGAGGCAGGTAAATGACCACTCTCGTATGTACTAAGCACTGATCATAGCAACAGAGACCCAGGAAGGACAATTTGTGACTTATGAGGATGCATTATATATTTCTATTCAGTTACACACATTTGTTTTACATTTCTCAAAGTAGTAAACATAAACAGGTACCCCAATATGACCCAGTAATGTGTATCAGTCCTTCACAACCCTACCAATAGCCACTTTATTATGTATGAAAATAGGAAGCAAAGGTGTACATGTATTAAAACTATGCCAGCAACCCAGTGTTTCTATCATGGTATGACAGATATTTTTACTGCAATAGTGCGTGCAGACTGAGTAAATCATTATGATTGATAGCATTATAAGAATGAATTCACTTTTATAAGCCATAGCTTCTAATTTAAATATTTGAAAACAAAATTGTTAAACTTATATTTTTAAACACATATTTGATACAATGCAAAGTAATTTGAACAGTAAAATAACTAACAGTGTACTTTGTTAGCACAAATTAAATTTTAATTATAAAATAAGCACAAATCTTGAAAAAATATTATTCATGTTTCAACCTAAGACATATATGTTTTTAAAGCAATATTTGTTCAAAAATTTACTTCAACTAGAAATATTATGTAAGTTTTCATCCAGACTTCATATGTGAGTTAAAAAACACACTTTTAGTTTTTCTTTAAATACAGAAATGTTTTTCATTCCTACTGTTGTTCCCCTAACCTGATCAATTGACTGTGTTCCATTGCTTCCCAACTTGGGAAAAAAAAAAAATCAACAGTGTGATTGCAGAAAAATGATAGAACCAACAAATAAATTCAATGGCTAGTTCTTAAAACTAATTAAAGCAATCTAATATATAAGTTATTTACTAATTTATTCAAGAAACTTTACTCTCATGAAACACACACTCATACTATGACCGGTGGTTTCACCAGCGAATTAAACCAACCTTTAAGAAAGAGAACTCCAATGCCCCTTGCCCTTTTTAAGAAAACAACTTTATTAAAGTAAAATAGACTTACAGGAAACTGCATATATTTTAAGTCTGCAAAGTGGTCTGGCCTACTTGGGACCCACAGGGGTCCAGGATGAAGCTATAAGTAACCACTAACCAGTGGGGCAAGTCCACAGACCAATTGGAAAGGGTGCCAGCAACACTAGAACAGGGTCCTCAGTTCTGCTCCTCCCCAGGGACTGCTATCTTAGTTCTTGAATATGGGCAGGTGGGGTGTCGCAGGTGGATCTTAGGGAGAGGGATCCTTTTACCTTTGGTCCTAACACTCAGAGCAGGAGGTCAAGGAAGCTGTTGTTCACTAATTATTATTGATGTATTTTAATATTTTTATTAACTGGTTTGACCAACTTTGTTCTATCTGACATACTGTCAATTTCAGGGTTGAAACATTTCAAAACTAAACAAAATATTGGTTCCCAATTTTTTGTGTATTGGGTTGACCTAAAGCTTGTCTAAAAGCATATATTGACAGCCCGACCTTTATTATTCTGCATGTGGGATAGGGCCTGGGGACCTGCACTTTGAACAAATCCCTTAGATAATTTCAATGCATCTTGTCAATGGCTTAAAACCTCAGAATCCCAAGAGTGAATATTGAAGCCCTTTCTTTGGCAAAAATATATTGTGTTGACATACATTGTATTTTTATTCAGTTTAATTCAGTAGTTGGTGAATGTGAAATAATTGAAATCAGTTGAAAAATAAATGCATGTGCCTTTCTTGTAAAATTCCTCACCAGTATAAAGCAATCATTTAGTATCGTAACAGAGTATTTTCCATTATATAGAACCCAAGGAAATGGTCTGTTTCTCATTTTTGCCTCTCAGCTTCTGCTTTAACATGCAATGGTCTACTTACTACTTTTGCATTAGAGAATAAGAGAGCCTGCTGGCTGCCCTAATGTTTGAAATGGGCTATACACAAAAAGCTTTAATTTCGGAGAAGCATTTCTGAAAGCGTGGATCTAACAGTGTCTTGAGCCTTTCAGTAAATCATTGCTCTGAGTCTCTCCCCACTCACCTTCCCTAATGTTCCTGGATGATGTTATATAACATGATAGGTTGCATTTAGAAATACTTTCTTATTTTCAAAGAATTTTGTGCATGGTTTTTCTAGTGCTTCAGCCATCACTAATCTTTTCAAGACTTTCTCAGAATTCAGTGGGGGAAATAACCACATCAACCTAAAAGTGGGTACTTGGACAAAACCCCCAGCAGATACAAGCCAGTCTCATCTCTCCCACTTGAGTCAGACTCTCAGGAGCTGGAGCCTGTGAATCGGGTCCTGTGAATAGGGTTGAGCCAACAACGCAGGTAAATCTCAAGCACAGGGATGTTTGAGGCTCTTGACTTTGGTGTGTGCAGCATTGCTTCTAGCCCTCCTACTTAGCTTGTCTCTCCTGAAACCCCCGTGGCCAGGTCTTGCCAAATCCCATGCTACCCTCTCTTCCACCGTCCTAATCACAAAACACTCTTTTTTGACTACTATGAATAGAATGACTTTGCTTTTCAAATTTGTATATTGTAAAGGTGAAATGAGAGATGCTTAGAAAATAAAAACTCACCCTACCTTCGAACCCCAACTCATTGTTTATGAAGTGAGTATAGCATGAATGGTAGGTTTTCATGATCGCTGAAAAGGCTCACTTATTATTTTCTTTAAATTTAACTTAACGTTCATATCTAAAGCAGTTAGAGAGGGGAAAGGAGGGAGAAAGAGGGGAGAGAAGCGTCAATGTGTGGTTGCCTCTCACGCATCCCCACTGGGGACCTGACTGGCAACCCAAGCACGTGCCCTGACTGGGAATGGAACTGGCGACCCTTTGATTCACGGGACAGCACTGAATCCATTGAGCCACACCAGCGAGGGGTCAGCCTCATTTGCTGGGTCTTCTATATCTAATCACAGGCATTCTTTATGATTATGCCACACCTGGGGAGCTCAGGAAACAGAGGAGAAATTATTATTTTCCCAGAGATTTTTCCCCATGATATTCCTTTTATCATCATTTCCATCTCCTCTCCATGTTTTGAAGTCAGATTTGATGCTTGGAATAAAATCTCTTTGTTTCCTTTGAGCACAATGGCCCCGATTCTTTTTTGCCATCACCAGGGCTGCCTTACTTGGCCTTGACCTTTAACTTTGCCTCGATGCATCATTTGCCTCCCATCTGAAGTCTTTTCTTTTTCTCGCTAGTTATCTAACTCCTGCAGAAGGTAGCTTACAGTTTATGAAATCCACATCCCTATAAATCTTTATCATTTTAAGCTTTTTAATATAAAATTCTCTGAAATATTATTTTGAAATTCTATTGGGCCACATACCAATCTTGTGTTTTCAGTTTTGCTTTTGTTCCCTCGCCTCGCTTTCTAATTCCCCTGGCTTGCTGGTATCTTGCTTGCCCTGAGCGTATTCTACAAAGGAATCAATGGCTTTATGATTAAAGTTGAAATGGTTTCAGATCTCCCCAGAAATATTCTAAATATACGCGTTTCATCTTACTGCAAGATCTGGTATTTTCTCACATGCTCAGCTACTTATTTCAAGGTCTTTGTGATTTACTGATGTACGCGCCTGTTATTTTCCCTCCCTGCCTATGTTTCCTGCATGGTCTAAAAACTGTGTACATGTCCCTAACAAAGAAACACTCCCAACCTGAGAGAGGAGGTGGCAGCTTCCATCAGGCTGAGAACAGGTTACCCCTGAGGATGCCCTGTGCATAACAGCAGATTCAGAAGGAAACCACCATCAGAAATTGTCATAATTAAATAAAATATCCATACGTTGTTCTAAGGCATGGGATTATAATGACTGAATGCTGAGTCTTTTAAAAGTGTATGGAAGTATAGTGGTGCAGTTCTTACTTGAGGCAGAGATGTCTGCCTGCAGGTCTGTGGATCAACTTAACTTCCTGGAAAACCATTCCTAAGCACCTCTTTGACATGCAGCAACATTTTTAAATATATTACTGTATCCTCTGTGAAAAGCAAGAAAAGTCTGAAAACTAATACTTCAAAGCTGCCACCAACAACAAAACGATAACATTGTCATCTGATCAGTGAACAAAATTATCTATGATATAGTTTTCATGTCCCTTTAACTAGTAAAATCTAAATATTCTCCAGATAAACTTACAAGTTCTGAAATAGATTTTTCCATTGGTGGACGGGAGTGGAAAGAAGGGTGGGGAGCCAAGAACAGTTACTTGCTTGCTTTCCTGTTCACATTAGGAATATTTCTAATCATGTGGTGTAAGGCTTATAACATAATATCTTTTCTCTTTTTCTTATCTCAAACTTACTCAACTCTACTCTTAAAGGGCAGTGTAAGAAATCTTGGAAGCATTTTAATTCCCAGACTGCATTGCCTTTTACTTTTATTTTGAAGGATGAAGAGATCTTAGCTAGGAACTATCTGGAGACTTTTGGAAGATCCCTCAAGCAGAACAGTGTTTAATGTATGATACCTCCTACACACTAGGTATGCGTTAGTGGCATAAGAAAATATTACCTTGGAGAGGTCACCTTAACTGACTGCTCACTCGTAAAACTTTTCAATTGGGTAGCAGCATTTCAGGATGTCTGGAACTTACACACTGCTTCCACACTGTAAAGGGAGGGTTTTGAATATTTAGTGCCAAACCCCCAAGAATAAGAATGGAGCACAGGATAAAGACTATGTAAGGAAAGAGCAGTGGACACAGAGGCAATCAGTTCATCAGAGCTGAGTCATGCTGCTTGCTCATCATCAGCCCCTAAGTTCTGTCAACTCTCTCTCCACATCTTCCATCTGCCTCTTCTTCTTTGTTTCCACAGCCACCACCCGAATTAAATCCTGCCCCTACATTTCACTTACACTGCTTCCCGATTCATCATAAGAAAACCCAGCTCTGATCGTGACCCTCCATCCTCTGGAAGCTCTTTATGTCTTCCATTGATTTCCAATCTGAATCTAAACCTCAGCGGATTCTCCCTGCCTTGTTCTTCTTAAACTGTCTATCTTTCAATAAGGCTAAAATGACTCCACGTGACTGGTAGACCCATAGAATAGGCTGCCTTTGGGCTTGACCAATTCTGCAATGATTAATAGTAATTCTTCAACCCTGAAAGTGACCCAAACTTGGGCAATAAGTTATACTGTTGCAGTATGTATCCTCTACACATAATTATGCATTCTCCATAAACTGTCTTCTAGAGTCTCTTTCTCATCTAAACACGCTCATATGTTTACCTATGCTTCTTCTCATGAAATTCTTTTTCATTGCTTTATTTTGCCTTTGTTCTCATCTTTCTTTCTAATTGTTATAGGGAAAGATGAAAATACTTTAGTTTTTATGGACTGAATGCCTGTGTTCCCCCTAAAGTTCCTATGTTGAAATTCTAACCCTCAATGTGACTATTTTTGGAGATAGAGCCTTTATGGAAGTAATTAAGGCATACTTAATTACTAGGAGAACAGGGCCCTGATCCAATAGGATTAATGCCATTGCAAGAAGAGACACTAGAGCTCGATCTCACTCTCACTCCCACTCCTGCTCTCCCTCATGTGAGGACACAGCAAGAAAGAGGAAAGCCAGGAAGAAGTCTGTCACCAGAACCTGACTCTGCTGGTACCCTGATCTTGGACTTCAGCTTCCAGAACTGTGAGAAAATAAATAAATGCTGTTTAAGCCACCTGCTCTATATTTTGTTACGGCAACCTGAGTTGACTGATACAGTAACTAGTCTAGATGAAGTCTTTGTGGGCAAACATTTGTTTTTAAAAAATATGTTTGCATACTTAAAACATCAAGGCCAATAGCCCACACATAGTAGGTTCACTACACACACACGCAACTACATGTGCAACATTTACATTGATCAAATTATAAGATTTTTAGTTAGCTTTAGTAAAACAATTGCATTTTAACAATCTACCTGGACAAATTGTATTTAACCAATTTATTTGCTGTCCTGTTGCAGAGATGTCTTTTTTCCAAGGTAGTAACAGCCAAAATTTATATCCTTATGTAGAGGGGTGACCCAAGAGAATGAATGGGTTGATTATATTTTCTGAAGGTGTAAATGTTAATAATATATATTTCTGAGATTCAATTACATGTATAAAAGAGAAACACTTTTTTTCCCCCAATGATTACCATTTTTTTACTTTAAAGTTGTGAGCCTCCGAGAAAGGACACCATGAAAGACTAGGTCTGCCTCATCCAGTCATTAAATCCCCAACAATCTTGTTGTGTTGTTGTTGTGTCGGGTGTATGTAAAGGCAACTTAGCTTGGAAAGTTCAAGTTGGAGTTACAGCTTTTATAATCTCTACATGGCTTATCCCTTGCCTGTTGCTGAACTGTTATGGACATTCCATCAAGGTCTGACTGCCCTGGTGACCACCAAAGATGTAAAAGCTGCCTGAGACATCACTGAGCACTTTTGGCACATCTTGGAGATGTCAACACCTCATTAAAAAACTTAGAGACATTCTGTGTCCCAGTAACTAAGCATTTAATTTCCAAGACTCCCCATTGAATTCCTTCCTCATAGTGGTTTCTCCGATCCATGGTTTCTGTTTTCACAATAAGAAGGTCCAGAATATCAAACATTGGCTTTTTGTTTGTTTATGTGTATGCTCCAACTTTTGAACTTGCAGTCCAATATCATGACTTGCTTGTTCATAGACAATAAAAGATAAAATTTTAATAACATTTTAATATATACCGTTCATGAATTACTAACTAGCTATAGATTAGTGCAACCTGAACATACTGCAAAGTAGAGATGACAGTCATTAAACATTCTTTGATGATTTGGGAGGGGCTTGGGTGGCCATACATAGAGTTTCCAGGTCATTGTTTGGAGCATATTTTTTCCTGTGCTATAAACATGCAGCTATATTTTTCCCTTCAATGTGAAATTTTTCATAATTCCGCCTGTAGAACGTTATAGCCATTAATCACAGTTATGCTAAAATGGCTGCACTTTCAAATGCCTTTCTCTCACTCATGCCTAATACGTTATCTAATTGATGGAGAGAGGAAAGCTAGTTTCAGTAGAATAAGAACATTTTCCCCAAGTAATTCTATCTAAATCTGGCATAATATGAACTATACATCTTTAGGATTACTGCAAAAGACTATAGTAACCTTTTCTTTAAAATGCTTTTGCATTTTCATGTGGCTTCACACTGCTTGTTCCTTTGGACCTGATTCAAAATGTCAAAATGCTTCTTGTGTTTCCATCTTGGACTTAAGATGAATTGTTTCTGAGAGAAATGTTTTTTATAGGCTCTAAAATTTTTGTCTACGATTGTAAAAAGATCAGATTGTGATTTTAATTGAAATTTAAAGATCTTAAGTTTATTGACACAAATTCTCTTTTTACAAATGAGTCAGAATGTCAACTCTGTGGTTAAGATGATGTTATATTAAGTTGGGTAAATTGTAGAACATTGTGTTTGTCCCAGAAATAATTATACTAGTAATTACAATTGTATTACTACATTAGAAAACACCGTAGGAGTTTTCTTAGTACACTCTGTTACTTGGGATAAAATGTTCCAACTTCCCCAAGAATTATTAAAATACTCATGTGAACTTGAATAAAGGAAAGGTTAGTGATATTTGAAATTATTCTGCCCAGGAAACAGATGAAACCTCTAGAAGAATGGATCGGCCAGTCATGAGTGGAGAACACGGGTGTGTCTACTCTGGCCACGGCAAACAGAAAAGCAAATTTCCTGGATTTAAGAACATTATTACAGAGCCTCTGAATTGACAAGACAAGACATTTCTAAGGTTGCTAGAAGAATCATTTCCCCACACATAAAGACTGGAACATTCTATCACGATAAAAAATTTCCAGCTTTATTTTTTTAAGGTAAAATATCTATTTAACGCATCCAAGATTAAAAAATATGTTAGAGTTTTCTTGGATCAATGATAGTATGGTATCATGATAGATTATTCTGTAATGCCTTAAAGGCAATATGTGAAACAGTGATTATATTTTCAATTTATGACAAGTAATTTTTCTCTGCAATAAAAATTACAATTGGTGAATATTTCATCAAGATATTTAGACCAATTTATTTCTCAGGCTTGGTAGCAAGAGAAAAGCTACTCTAACGTGAGCAATTTAATTTAATCTGTTTTAACAAACCATGCTTAACATTGGAATAATAGCCCCTGAGATTCCTTTCTCTCAGTTCTACAGAGAACATTTTATTTTGCTAGGCAGTGGTGAGTCTGAAACACTGTTCTCCAGGCTGTGCTTTTTTTGTTTTTTTATAGATGCCTGTTCTCATAGGCTAATTAAGGAAATGCACTTGCAGCAAAACAATCACCATGGATTACAAATTAATTGCTGAGAAACTTCTAGAAAAAGAAATTATGGAGTTAAAATGCCAGAGACACTCTCTTCAAATTTTCTATTGAAATGCCCATGAAATCATGTTTAACAAAAGAAAAAAAAGCTTCGGCACCCACAATTAATGAAAATAATTCAGTGTCTGCTGGAAACTGTTAGAATTGATTGCAAGTTTATAAAGCAACGGCCCAGAATAAAGAGACAAGACTTATACTCAATATGAACACTACCTGAAAGAACATTTGATTAGAGCTCAGTTAAAAACAAAACAAAACAACAACACAAAATAAGAAAAAAAACAAGAATATGGTAAATGATATCTCTTGAACTCGATATTGGAGGGACTTCACAGTCAGCCCTCAAATCCAATTTCAAATGCTCTTTCAACATCTCTACTTTTTAGGAGAGAAAATGTGTGCTCAAGGGTTGAAGGGACATGCTCTAACTGGTATGGCTCAGTGGGTTGTGCGTCCATCCTATAAATTGAAAGGTCACCTTTCCAGGTTCGATTCCCAGGCAGGGTACATGCCTGAGTTACCAGCCAGGTCCCCAGTAGGGGGCGTGTGAGGGGCATCCGATGGATGTTTCTCTTGCACATCAACGTCTCTTTTCCCCTCTCCCTCCCTTCCCCTCTCCCTGAAAATAAATGAATCAACTCTTTTCAACAAAGAGTTGAAGTGACATATTCTGAGGCATTCTGTGTTTGATGTTTTTACTAACCATAGCTCTGTCACAAATCCAGAGTATCTTTCTCTTTTCATCAGGAATGAATAAAACATGTTTTCCTACATTCTGTATGTCAAGTTTACAGTGGGAAGCTAAAAATTATCGGTGCCAAGATTGTCTTAGTTCCAAAGCTATTGAAGAGTGCAGAAGCTACTTCTGCAGAAACTTGGCATTGGACAAAGGCTTTTGTTTCTTGAAATATATCGATGAAAGAGAGTTAAAAGATCCCTTCGGTCAGTCTCCAATGTTAAGTTGAGCAGGGACTGATAGCAGATGATATTTAGCTGGGAGAGACCGTATTCTGATATACCAAAGAATTTCTAATTCGAAGCAAATGGCTCTCATTCAAGTCCAACCGTGTCACTTGCAAGCTGTTACGAGACTTGAACAAACTATTTGATCTCTTTGAGCTCAGGTTTCACATTGGCCACGGTGCAAATCTCTTAACATTGTGTCCAAGAACAAAGTAAATCCATTTATACGGGTATTCATTTAAATCCTCTCATAAATTTGTTATGCAGATATTCAATATTAGCAGTATTTAGACTGGTTTTATAAATCTGCAAATCTCACATGCCATGGGGGCTTTGAAGGAGGCATGAGAAAGATAACTTTCTTTGTGATAAATAGATTTTCTGTCCATTTTACTGTCAGCCGCTCCAGTGTTTTCAATTCATTCAGAAAGAAAATTCAAACAATGCAGCCTACTTTTCTTCTGTCGTATCTCATTAGAGAAGCATTTAATTGGAGGTTGGGAGGGATACATAGCATCTTATCCTCAGGGGTTTCATGTGATTGTTGTTTTGAACTGCTTTATAACAATTTCTGCAGAAATATTTACTTTGTCATTTGGGCTCTGGTTATGTGGGCTTTATCCACTAGGAAAGAAAGAACGCTCCAGCTCAGTTGGCTCTTAGTATCTTGTCTGGGACACCATGACTACCTGAGACAATTTGGGTATAATTTATGTCTCCTCAACATGCACAAGAACTTGACTTGGTCTGTCCTAACCCACCTCCCTGGGATCTTCATGCTGCTATCTCTGTTCCAAACATCAATGCCATGGTAAACTGGGCCACTCTGGGAAGCTTGCCAATACCCAATGCAGTTAGACAGAAAAGGGGCATAGCCTTTTCCATTCTTAACATCCAAAGCTATCTTGGGTTCTGTTCCTCCTCCTACAGAAGGTGATTTGGTGCAGCTTCACCAACATCTGATGCACTGGACTCTAAGTCCATTTCTTTCTTTAGCTTAAAGGATATTATTCTAGACTGGGTGGTAGTGATAGGATTGGATCATGCATTCTTTAAATGGTACTTACACTTGAATGTGGCCCAAACAAATACAAGAATTTGATTCTAATAGTAGTTCTGTTTAGATGGTATTTTCTTTGAACTAACCAAGGTCTCGTGTTTCTCGAACCACAATGGGGCAGGAATTCTGACAGGGTCAAAAGCAACTGGATCAGGGAGTGTGATATGCATAGACTAATCAGTCAACATATCAACCTTTTCCATTTTTCTCATTAGAAAATAAATGAACTGTATCTTGAATCAGGGAAATTTTATTTCATCCCTCAGTGCCTTTAAAAAGACCAGCTAGTTAACGCATTTCATACAAAGCCAGATATCTTTATTCTATTTTTCTCTAATGGAAAAATAACCAAATTGGGAGATATCATAACTAAAAACAATTAATTCCTAAGGATTAGGTTGGCAAACCCAAAACTATAACAATGATAAGCATCATGTTGCCACCCATGAAAAATGTAAACCCTGAATATCATTAATTCTGATTTTAAAATTACTTTCATAGAATGATTATGATTTTTGCATGTGTGAATAGCTAAATATTTGTACATGGGGAATTATATTAAATTTCAGTTCATAAAAAAGTATTATATTCATATGAGAGTGGTAGTAGTAGTCATTTTACTAAAAGCTAACATCAATTAAGCACTTTCTTTGTGTTGGACACGGTTCTAAGTGCTTAATAGAAATTAATTCTATCCATCTTACAACTCATTCTTCTCCCCATTCTGGTTGCCAGATTTTGCAAATAAAAATAAAGGATGCCCAGTTAATTTTGAATTTCAGATAAGCAATGAATACATTTTATTTTAAGTATGTTCCAAATATCAAGTGGGATATACGAATACAAATATTATTATCCAAAATTCACATTTAAGTGGCATCCCTAGTTTTATCTGGCGCCCCGACCTCTTTACACAGGTTGAGAAATCAGAGGCATAAGTGAAATACATACACCACTCTCTGCATGTCTAAAAGCTAGATAGTTCCAGATATACTCAAGAAATAAGAGCCCTGGTCAATCTGTACTAAACTTTATGCTTCTTTTATGTTGTCTTTATGAATAAAGTGGTGAAACTCAATTCACATTGGCATACCTCTTAACGCCAGTTGCTCAGCCTTCAGCACCGTGAGGATCACATTGAAAAGGGCTCTTCCCGCTGTAGGTCGGTCTGCTGTGTCAGTTATAACTGGTCAACCTGCTGCCTTCAGGAATCTGCTTCACTGTGTAACTCGTCCATTCACATGCCCCTTATTTGGCACCTTTGTCTCAAATCTTTACCAACACCTTTCAACAAAGGATAGTTGGACTTGGGTCTGTTCACAGAAATGTTGATTATCAATAAACCTACTTTTTAGTGTGAAAGATATTTCTCTGACAATAAATTCAACACTAGAATAATATTCTGAAACTCACTCCATCTATCACCCATGAAAACTTGTTCAGCTCCTCTCGTATCAGCTGCTCTGTTTCTTGGTGTCCCTCATCACTGCAGGATCTTCTTTGAATCAACACTGTGACTGGAGCCCGGGCTGGTGTAGCTCAGTCCACTGAGCTCAGGCTGGGAACCAAAGGGTCACCAGTTCGATTCCCAGTCAGGGCACATGCCTGGGTTGTGGGCCAGGTCCCCAGTGGGGCCATGTGAGAGGCAACCACACATTGATGTTCCTCTCCCTCTGTTTCTCTCTCTCTTCCCCTCTCTCTAAAATCAAGCAAATAAGATATTAAAAAAAACCTGTGACTGTGTTTTCTATGGCACTCAACCTGCGATAAGCCATAATTAGGTTCACATTAAAAAAAAAATTTCGGTTCAAATTTGTGGTTCCCCCTAAATGTTACTTTTTGTACATGGGTCAAAGATTTCCACTTTAAGAAGTTTGTATCTGACAAACTTTATACACGAGTTATAAGTGTCTATTATAACCAGATACTTTCTGGAATCAGACACATTTACAACTGACAAATAATTGGCCTCCCTCTGCAAATATTTTACCACTTTTTTATGGTATATTTTAGGTGAGGATATTTCCTGCAAACATATTATTTACAATCCTGGTGCATGTAATAATTTTTCCCAATGATAGTTTATCCTTAGTACCAATGTACAGTGGGTATTTATATTGTGCCTGTAATCGCACTGTCATTTTTACACATAAAATTATTGAAGGCTCCCAAAAATCCTGTTGTACTGATTACAGTTATTCAATTTCATATATAAGGAAGTGAGTTTCAGCCAAAACTATACAGCTAGTGAGTAGGGGAGCAAGAATTCTGAACCAAGGGTCCTAGCCATAATGAATACTGTGTTCATTTTTGAAACAAAAGACTCTTCCCATTTGTGGGTGACTTTTATGTCAGCATATGGGATCCCCTCCCAAACCTCCCTCTGGAGTCTGTAGGTAAGACGGTGAGTGCAGGTCACTCTCCATCACACTCTCCTCAGGGCTTCTTCCTGCTGCACACCTGGCATTGAGGTCCAGTTTCCTAAGGTCAGCCCTTTGAAAGTTGTGTACTGTGCTCATAAAATCCGCACACAAACTCATCAGATACAACACAGAGCCCCTGAAGATTGTGTCTTGAACAGAGGGGAAGAAGTCAATCACTCCCAATACTGTTTTCAAAAAACGTCTTTATTTTTACCCTCATATCTCCTGGGGAAAAAAAATACTTCTGGCTATTCAAAAAACCTATTGACCTCTAAAGGCAGGGAATTGCCCTTCATCATAGATTGTCCCCACTAGTTCAGTCTTCTACCACATAATAAATGTTATTGTTCATATTTTTACAGTTATTATGTATTGAGCACCTATTTTGTTTAGCGCTCTGGCATGTGAGTAATAACATTATAATTTTACAGATCGGAAGACTATATACAGATGGGTCACACAGCTTTTCCAAGGCTGCACTTGAGGTCAAGGCAAAATCCAAGGCTTCAAACATTCAAATGCTATGCTGGGATTCTAACTTAATACCTGTAAGTTCTGATTTCCATAGTACAAGTTTGTTGTTCCTTTTAATATGCCAGTTCTTAATACATAATACATCATACATATCTGTCTCCAGCAAGAGCGGAATTCAGCTTGTCTCGATGCTATGAAAACTTCTTAAGTAGACCTATTTTTGAATGTCCAGAAAGACTTTGTTATTGTATAGTTGAGGCTCTAAAATTATATTTTTGTGTGTGTGAAAAGTTCATGAACAATGAAAAAAAGTATCCTATTGAAAGAGAAGAATATTTAATGAACTTTCAGTAGATGCTAATTCTTCAATATGCACAATGGCCAGAGGGTTCTTCAAGATATTTCAAGAGTCTAGATGTCCTTAGGATCCAGAATCCAATTGCTGTTTCTTTGAAGGTCCTTCAAATAAAGTTTCTTCACAATGTTAATATTTTAGAAAGCTACTTTCTATAGTTGTTACCAGTGTATCACAAAGTACTTTTGTACTCTGATGAGTGTGTTTTAACATTAGCTCTTTTCCTGAAAGCTTTTTATCCACTTTGGATGTATGTTTACATGATAAGAAATAATATGCTTTATTTGTAAATAAAGAGCTCTTTTGAAAGCCAGATTGAAAAAAAATATTTAAATGTGCAAAATCTTCTTCCTCCTTCCTTTAAATATTCATTAAAAATCTGCTTAAAAAAATGAGTGTTGTGTTCAATGTACATCATTTTTGAAGAACAGCCAATGGAAATTAGCATTTTAAATTTGTAAACGGGTACAGATAGCGGGCAGCAGTGTGCCTGGTGCTTTCGGTCTTATTTAGGGAAATTCTAAGTATTTATATAACATGAATAAAATGGACACTTTATATTTAAGAATTTATTTTAGTTTAAACCATTGACAATGTAGTTGTGCATGATTTCTCCCCCGAGTTTTAAAGAGAATATCTATCTATGGTTTATGACAGTTGCATCTGGAAGAGAGTGAAAAACACTTGTAATTTAAAAAGCTGTCAAATCTGTTCGAGCTCGTGTCATGAAAATCCTCTAAAGTTATGCCCAGTGTCTCTCTTTCTCCCAGAGTGTAAATAGATGCATTATGTAAACAATATAATTATGTCATGTAAAATAGCAATCAGTCTAATCAACATGGATATAATATCCCAAATCCGAACCCCCAACCCACTGACACTGGAGTTCTTTTGGAAAGAGGACCAGACTTAGGAGACTACAATTACTCTGAGAAATAAGAAGTAATCTTCCAAGTGATGCTGTTGTGCACGTATAGCCCACCTTATGCAGCATGGGGCAGGGTCCCTGTATACTCATTACATGAAGATCAACAAAGAAGATGAAATGACTTAATAAGGGACTATACTCCTGTGTAAAACACGTGGAAGTGTGGGGATGACAGAGTAAAATCCTCCAAAACTCTGTCCCACTATAAAACAGTGAGAATACCAACTGGAAAAATTGTCCGAATCTACTTTTTCAGAACTTTGGGAATTGACCAAAGGCCTACAAAAATCCAATGAGCACTTTCTCAGGAAAACTGGATGAATCTCAGTGAAGACAGAGAGCTTGGATGGCAAAATCGTGCAACTGCTTTGGAAAATAGTTTGGCAATTCCTCAGAAAGTTACATAGAAAATTAGCACAGGTCCAACAATTCCACTTCTAGGTGTACACTCACAGAGTAGGGGTCTACACAAAAACTTATACACAGATGTCTTGGTGTCATTATTCATGAGAGCTGAATTGTGGAAACAACCCAAATGCCCGCTGATTAATGAATGAACAAACAAAATTTAGTATATTTATACAACAAATATATTATTCAGACATGAAAAAAAATGAAGTAATGATATATGATACAATAGGGTAAATTTTAATAACATGTTAAATGAGCCAGGCCAGACACAAAAGACTGCATAGTGTATGGTTCCATGTATGATTCTGGACATTATGATATGTCCAGAAATGACAATTTACAGAGCCAGAAAGTATATTAGTGTTTGCCAGAGGACGGTTGGAGGTGTGGGGGAAGCAGCAGAGAGGGGTCTGAGAGTAACTGCTAATGAGTATGAAGTTTTAGGGGGGGTTAATGAAAATATTCTGGAACTAGATAGTGGAGATGGTTGTGCAATTGTGAATATTCCCAAACCACTGATAAATCACAAAGGAAATCCAGTATTTCATGTATTCAATAAGAAAATCTGTTAGGACCACTTATATTTACAAATTTAAAAAAAAATCAGTAGGAAGACTATTTGACTCATTAAAATAATACTTTCAGAAAAAATTGTGTCATAGCATTGTCCTGAAACTATACGATTTCACTTAGATGTAGCAACTGAAGAACAAAATAAACAAACAAAAGAGAAAAAAAACTCATAGACACAGAGAGCAGACTGACAGATGTCAGAGCGGAGGGGATTTGGAGGCTGGGTGAAAAATATGAAGGGATTAAGCAGCACAGAATGGTAGTTACAGAATAGTCATGAGATGTCAATTTCAGCGAAGGAAACATAGTCAATAGTATCATGATAACACCTGTATGGGGCCAGGTAGGTACTCGAAGCATTGAGGGAACCACTCTGTAAAGTACCTGATTTTCTAACCACTTCTCTGTACATCTGAAACCAATACAGGATAATATTAAATGTAAACTGCAATTAAAAGTAAAATAGATACATAACATATCCGATGGTCAAGAAGTAATGCCTTGTCATATAAATACATAACTTTTTTACATTCTCTAGGCTTCAAGCTCCAAGATACATGTCAGAACTGGCATCCATTTTTAAAAAAATAACCTTGTGTAAGGCACTTGCCACCCATTAATAAAAGTAATTATAACAAACTTACAAGCTCAAATACGTCTGTTTGTTTGTGCAACTTGGGGTAGAGAGAAACAACGTGTGGGACTAGCAAAGCGCACAGAGCAATACCATCACCTTGCACACTGAGAATTAAAAGGTAAAGGCTTAAGAAGCTACATAAATGGCAAACAACATTAAAATTAGAACCACCAACTGGGTCAAAAGAAAGCAAATTTATCCTGGGTTTGAATGTTTTCAGAAGATTTCAGTTTGTTTGCTTCCCTATCTGGGAAGTTTGGAAAGGAAATTGACTTGTTCTCTCCCTTGACATAACTATAGCCAAGTCTGGCATCATAAACTATAATGTATGACCTGTCGTTGGAGAAGGCATATAAAACATTTTTTTAGATTATTTTACTTGAGTTGATGGCTTTACCTTTCTTTCCCTCATCAGCCAGGCCTTACTATCTTTCTCCTTCTGGACTCTTTTGGATTGGAGCCCAGTCTGTTGATGTGGACATTATATTTTTGGTCTAGTTAATACTCTGCCCTCCATTTTTTTTGCAGGCAATTGCCTGACATCCCTTTGGGAAACTGAGTCTCTCCCAGCACATGCACTCGTCAAACCTTGCAGTCAGGAAACCTTAGCTTCCCATTACATAGGGTGGATGAGTGAATGAAACCCAGCCATCAAATTCTTCGGGAATCACCAATCTCTATCTAAAAGGCACAAGAGCTGACAAATGATTCTCATTCACTCCTTCTGCAGATTTCCAAAGGGAAAGATTGTCTTGTTATTTCTATTAGATAGGTCCTGAGAACCAGTTGCAGTCTGGCTGAAGTTCTAGTTCTGTTGTATAGCCTTTGATTTTTTGTGCATCTTCTTAACTTTTCAGCAAATTTTTTCTTTGTGCTGAATGTATCCATGTCACATTTCTGTTGCTTGACTCATATTATTCCACTTCATTTTAGAGATTTTAAACATGACCCTCATTATCCAGGCTTATCAATCTTATCATTGAGAGATTGAGAAATTATTCTAATATCAAGGAACTAACTCTGCAATTGATATTGCTATTTCAGAATTGCCTTGTATTGTCACCTGCTTTCTTATCACAGACAATTGTAAGAAAAACCACAAGAGAAAGCAGACATTCTTTTAAATGTATTTATTCCTTGTGATATGTTTCATTCTTTCATTAGTATGAAAAATAAAAATGAATTACCTAATAGAATAAAAGGATATATATAGATATGTGTGTTTGTGTGTCTGCATGTGTATTTACTTCTTCTTCAATGACATTATAAATTTACCAATTAATTCCGAAAATATGTTTCAATTGATTTGTTTATTCAAAACCCATGAGCTACTAGTCTAAATGGAGGCATAAGTAAACACAGCTCACCTCCTTGCACAAACACAGGCAAAATTACAACTAGGCAACAAAACAAATATCACCCAGAATCATCAGAAAATCAAGCTGTATGGAAGTCTGACAACCAATGAATTAAAGATGCCTCATTCGTCCAGACAGGTAGGAGGGGTGGAGACATGGAGATAAGCAGAGAGGTGTGGAGACACAAAAATGCAGAATGGGTGGTCCCACACTCACATGTGTTGAATAAAAATCAGGAGGAACACCTCAGGAGCAAGGGATCCTAGCTCCACATCAGACCACTCCCCAGAGTTCCAGTGCCAGGAAGATAAGTCCTCATAACTTCTGGCTGTAAAATCAGTGGGAGATGGGGTGACAGAAGAAACTTTGGGATTCTCAGGAGTCTCCTCTTAAAGGGACCACAACAGACTTAGGAATTGGGCAGACTCATTCCCTCTGGCTTCAGCAATGGGGCAGTAACTGGAAGGGCACCAGTGGCATACAAGGAGAAACTGAAGTGTCTGGCATCAGGGTGAGTGCTGGGGGACAGCTATCTCCCAGTCAAGACCCCAGAGGCCAAGCATTCCCATTGTCCCCTTTCTGAGCAGCTCCTCCACATAGAGCCACAGAGTGGCAACATCGTATCAGAGACTCCATCAACCAGGTTCACAGGGGTTGCCCTGCCTTGGCAGTTACTTAAGGCTCTGCCCCATCCGACTTAACAATGTGCTTTTCTAAAATAGGCCACACTACTAAGACAGGGAGTCAAAACAGCTCTACCTAATACATAGAAACAAAAACTGGGAGGCTGCCAAAATGAGGGGACAAGGAAATATGGCCCCGATGAAAGAACAGAACAAAACCCTAGAAACAGAACTAAACAAAATACAGATAAGCAGTTTATCAGATGAGGAGTTCGAAACACTGGTTATTAGGATGATCAAGAAGCTCATTGGGTGCTTCAACAGCATAAAAAGGACCCAGGCAGAAATGAAGGTTACACTAAGTGAAATAAAGAAAAATTTACAGGGAATCAACAGTGGAGTGATGAAGCTGAGAATCAAATCAATGATTTGGAACCTAAGGAAGAAAAAAAACATTCAATCAGAACAGCAAGAAGAAAAAAGAATTCAAAAACAAAACAAAACAAGGATAAGCTAAGGAGCCTCTGGGACCACTTTAAACACCACATTTGAATCATAGGGGTGCCAGAAAGAGAAGAGAGAAAGCAAGAAATTGAAAACTTATTTGAAAAAATAATGAAAGAAAACTTCCCTAATTTGGTGAAGGAAATAGACACACAAGTCAAGGAAACACAGAGAGTCCCAAACAAGATGGACTCAAAGAGGACCACACCAAGACACACCACAATTAAAGTGTCAAAGGTTAAAAATAAAGAGAGAACCTTAAAAGCAGCAAGAAAAAAGCAGTTACCTACAGGGAAGTTCCCATAAGATAGTCATCTGATTTCCAAAAAGAAACTTTGCAGGCTAGAAGGGACTGGCAAGAAATATTCAAAGTGATGAAAAGCAAGGACCTACATCCTAGATTTCTCTATGCAGCAAAGCTATTACTATATTTT
>VMDR010017793.1:0-19770 GCA_007922815.1 Macrotus californicus
CGAAAGAGTAACACTAAAAGAGCAAATAAACCGCTCTGCCCATCCGAATGGGTGTAGTACCTCCTGAGAACCAGTAACACCCAGTAAAGGAGGGTGAGGTGGCCCGTGTGAATGCTCATTTTGGTCCTTTTAGACATTGGGTGTCAGAACTTGATGATAATCATGAAAATTATGATGCAAATAATACACAGCAACAATAAGTTTCCTAGCCTCCGCGCTAAGCGCTTTACTTATTTCAATTTAATAATCATTTAACCCTCCCCATTAAAACTGAGAGATTATCCTAATGGGCCATCTCTAGGAAAGGTGTGTCTTAATTTCTTTTGCATCATATCCATCCTTTTATCTTGATTTCTGATTATCTGGGCTAACAGGGGTCATAAGATTTGGTAGATTAATTCAACAAGCTTCGCCTCTGAGAATATTTTAAAACAATGATCACGTAACGAAACCTAATAATGACAAAGATTTCCACGCTTCTACGGAGTCCCTGCCTCCCAGGCACACAAAAGCCAGAGACGTCTCAGGGATGTGTTTAAGTTCCTCAGTCCCCCGGGCCCTAAAAGCCCCGGCCCCCGCGCGGTAAGCAGGTACCGCCTCCTACGCGCGCGCCTCTCGCGGGACCTAGGCTTCCACGGCGAGATTTCGCTAGCGCAGGCCAAGCGGTCTCGCGATAAGTTCCGCCGGAAAAGCACGGCAATTAAAGGAATTCCCGGGAAACTCTCAAGGGCGGCTGGTTCGGTGCCTGCCAGCTCTAGATGTCGGGCGGTGTGGATCTCTTGTTGGGGGTCTCCCGGCGGGATGCTGTTGACCCGGGTGAGGGCTGCAGCCCGGCTGGCGCTCCCGGCTAAAGCAGACGCTTCTGCAAGGGCCCGCGTGGGCATGGAGGGGCTGGGACGAGGGAACTCGGGGGTGTGTGGTTTTCTCCGGTTTCACAGTCCAAAACGCTCGCTCGCGAGCGTTGTCCGTCGCTTCCTTCCCAGACACCGCTGCCCCAGTTAGCCCGTGTGCTCCCCGGCACGCGGGCTTCGGTGCCTCTGCGCTTCAGCTGGGAGCAGAAGGCCCGCTGCTCGCGGCCTGCGGCCGCCTGGGTCGCTGCTTCGTCCGGGGAGCTTAGAACAATGCCGTTGCATAGCTGGCCCTCCAAAAGCTTTTCTCGGATGAGTAAATGAAACAGAGTTTCAAAGTTTACGAGGAAACCAGAGTGACTTTTCTTCTAAATGAACTTTATTTTGGAATAATTATCCATTGACAAAAAAGTTGCACAGGTTTCCCCGATGCTTTTCACCCAGTTTCCCCTAATGTTAACATCTAGAGTGAGTTACCTAAGTTGAGTTTTTTTTCCTTGGACTTATTTAAGTTGGCTTTCGGTGCTAACACCACTAGATTCTGCTTTTAACATTGCTTTACATTTGAGCAATAATCAATTGGAGACACTTAAATTTAAATAAGTAGGGTATGGTGATCAGTTTGCTTATGTGTGAAGTACTGCTTCCATTGCAAGAACTAGTAATTATCTAAAATGTTCTTAAGAAGACTGCTAATGTCGAAGTTCAATAAATTTGTAATATCAGAGCATGTCAGCAACGTTTTCTTATCATCACAGCTGAAAGCAAAATCAGAGAGGAAGCTTGCAAAACAGATTTGCAAAATTGTATTGGATCATTTTGAAAAACAATATTCCAAAGAACTTGGAGATGCCTGGAATACAGTAAGGTTAGTATAATTCATCTCTTGATGCTTTGTGATAGGATAAGAAACCTTTTTGGTGAGGGGTGCTGTGAGTATAAAAGATAAAGAATCGAAACCTGGCTGCCTTTTCTTACTCAGGCTACAGAAGGGAATAACGAGGAGAAAATGAACTAAGTTGTGGGAACATAGAAAGGGGAGTTAAAAACCTTGTAGTAATCGTGAACAAAAGCTGTTATGCCCTTGCCTCGAGCAATTGCTCTGATCTTTGAAATAATGCACACAAGTTTGACAAAATTAACTATACTGGTAACAAAAATCTTTACACTTTTGAGGATATTTGAGTAGTTCCTGAAATCAGAAGATAATACAGCAAATCTTTAAAGCCAGCATTGCTTTATCTTAAATTCACTTTGGTGACCATATTTCTTCCCTGTGTCTATGGCTGGCTGTGTTTTGAACAAATGTGTGTGCACACGCACACATTATTTAAATGTATTCTAGAAAACAAGCATTTCATCCATCCGAGTGAGTGAAGGCAGTTTGATATGTATGTTAGTGAGTTTTGCCTTTTGCCATTTGCTCCACAATGAGTGAGTGGTACCAGCATCCCTTGCCTAGTGGAATGCAAAGAGCAAGACAGTCTCTGGGATCAGCTTGCTTTTAGTCTGGCGTTCTTGGGGGAAGGGGAGCATGGTTAGAACTGTATAAACCTCTCATTCTGTAAGTATCCTGCTAGCACCAGGCCGGAGTACCTGGTCTTTCTAAGAAAGGCTGATGGTGCCAGCAAAGGCCTGAGGAGAAGCCAGGTCTTGGTGACAGAGTTACCTTGTCAAAAGGATCCAGGCATTTTAAGTGGAGGGAGAGAGTGCACTGCTCGCGAAGTTAGGTGAAAAACCCAGTGCATGGCTCCAGATGATATCTGAAACTTGGTCAGATGGATGTCTTACCTGTCTCTTCTTGACTCGACTCAATAAAAATTTCTCCTTTACCAAGGACAGTTTTAAGCACTTTTTAACAGATTGTTTTGACTAATAAAGTCTGAGGTGATTCTGAGATAATTTTAGGACAAATTAAGCTGTTTTAGTAACTTATAAATACTGTAATATGAAAATGTAGTTTATTGTGATTTTTTTAACTTAAAAACTAGATTTTAAAATGATATTTTCTATCACAGAGAAGAAATGAGAAAGACTGAATAGCAAAGTGTACAGTAAGTTCATGAGATTTTCAGTATGCAAAGGTACTCAAAATTACCAAATAAGCGAATATCTATTGCATGCTTAATATGTGCCACCCAGTACTAACTTTATGAGATATTCAGCACGAACCTAGGAGATTTGTTTCCTGTTTTTCACCTGAGGACACTGCACAAAGTTTAAGTAACTTTCCAAGTTCATTCTTCCAGTAAGAGGGAGAGCTGGGACTTGTCCAGGCCCTCTGGTTCAAGAACTCCCGCTGCTGGCTTCTATTCTGTACGCCTCTCATACCTGCGATGTAATTAGGCATACATGGACGATTTTTTTAAAAAAGATTTCAAGAGGTATATTGTCTTTAGACTTTACAGTGATCTGGCTACCCATACCCTGTAATGAGTTATTTTTGTATTTAATGTGCTCAGACAGGTTTATAAACTATTATTTGACCCTAAACAAAACGAGCAGTGAACCTCAAATCCATTTAATTAGCTGTGCCTTCTGCTTCATCTACCTTTTTGTTGGGTTTTCATGGTAATTTAAGTTTTGCATAAACATGTGCTAAATTTGCCATAGGCAAAATAAAGGCTCTCTCAGCATAGAAAGGAGTCTGAGCATAGAAGATAGCATGGAGAAAAAAGACCAGAAATATTTTTGTTTTTTAACTGTTTATTTGCAAAACATGATGTTGTTTGCAGAGTCTACTTCCAGGGAAGGGCAGGTGTGTCTCAGTCCTACCTAAAAAGTGATTCTCTCAATATTTTCAGTTTCCTGTGGTAGAGAAGATGCAGTGTTTATTTTAATTTTATTGTTTTGTAATAACCTTTCTTGCAAAGCAGCCCTTTAAGTTGGAGTTTACGGTTCAGTTTTTGCTCTACCTGTTGTTTGCGTGTTCTCATTCAGTGAGCCCATCACGGCCTGACTTGAAACTTCCCTCAATATGCTGTCAGTACAAGCTCTGTAGTCCTTCCCAAGTTTCAGTCCCGTATTTCTAAGTGTTTTCCGGTCACTTCACTTAGCTTCATCCCAGACAAACTCAAAAGCATGTTATTTTTTCTTTCTGGACCTGTGTTGTCGGTTGCTCCTTGCACACTTGATCTCGGTTGAAGGCGCCACCATTTCCCTTTTCCACACCTTCACTCCATTTGTAGTAAAACGACCCTCACTCAAAAACAGGCTTGGCACCTGTCCTTCACTCCCTAGTAGTAAAATGGCCCTTACTCAAAGACAGGCTTGGCACTTGCCCTTTGCTCCTTGGAGGTGACCTCTGTGCCCTTGGCATGGGTTGTCTAAGAGTGTCTTTGTTTCCCTGGGGGCTTGGGCCACGGGCCACGCAGGAGAGTCTAACAATATGATTTATGGTGAGGGCTATGAGCATGATGTCAGCTTAGCCTGTGGGCTTTGATGTCCATCCCCCAGAGGGGCTAAAGACCACAGAGTAGCCACATGGGCTGTCAACCCTTTTTGAATGGCTGAACTTCAATAAGATGTAGACTCGGGGGCTCTCGTGAGCCGCCATGGTGGGCATTACCCTATACGTACTGTCACACGTCACAAGGAAAAGCCATCCTCCAGGTTTCCACTGGAGAGGACAGCTTATACTCTGTACCATGCATCTCTTGACTGATTTTAATCAGTATCTTTTTGCTGTAATAAAACCATAATCATAACCATGAATATAACAGTGAGTTCTGTGTGTTGTCCAGCTAGTAAGTAAACCTGAAAGTGGTCTTGGAGACCCTGAACTTAGAGTTGGTGTCGTAAGTTAGGGTGGTCTAGACCCGGCTGGTGTGGCTGAGTTGCTTGAGTGTCGTCCTGCAAACTGAAAGGTCACTGATTTGATTCCTGGTTAGGGGCACATTCCTGGGTTGTGGGTTCGGTCCCAGGGCAGGGTGAGTACAGAAGGCAGCCAATCAATGTTTCTCATATTGATGTTTCTCTCCCTCCCTTCCCCTTTCTCTAAAATCACAAATAAAAATTAAAAAAGAAAAGTTAAGGTGGTCTTTGGGATTTCCCTATGTACTACCAAACACCACTCGCTACCCTGACCCCACCAAAATCTAAATGCCCACCAAACACTTTTGTCTGCCTGAGAGATTTACTTTGGATCTCCTTTATCTCCACTGTGACTACTTAGGCCTTCATCATTTCTTACCTAGCGCATTGCAGCCGCCCATCTCCATAGCCACACACCTTCAGCATTCATTTGTTGGCTTATTTGAGCAAGCACTTTTATAGTACTATGTGCCCGGCAGTGTCCTAATCACTTCATAAATAGTAACGTAATCCTCGTACAATCCTCTGGGGCAGTCATTACTATTTCCGTTTCACAAATAGGAAAGCCAAGGCATACCGAGTTTAAGTACCTTGCCCGGAGATACACAGCCCCGCACATTTGGAAGAGCCTTGGGAGTGTGTCGTATCCTCTGTCATGCTGTTTCCTAATGTAGTCGTGTTCCCTGTGTCCCTCCCGCAGTACAAGCCTCCTTTACTCCCCTGGATATGATGTTCCCTCTGCCAGGAATGACCTCCCTTCTGCCTCTGTACAGCGGTTAAAGTATGGATTCAAATTTCACCTCTGTATCTGACAGCATATGACTTAGCTAAATTACTTAACTTCTCTGTGCTTCAGTATCCTTATCTGTAAAATGGGGAAAATAGTATCTATTTCATATAGTTGCTTGGGAAGGTAAAATGAATTTACACACACACACACGGCTTAGAATATTGTTCGACATATGTTAATACCTTGATATGTGTTAGTATTATTTTTATTACTGTTACTGTTATTAACCAGTTCTCCATCAAGCTGTCCCATATTTCTTTGGCAAAATTACTTGTGCCCTTTGTGTTTGCATTGCATTTTGTTGATACGACTTGTAATTCTCTGAAGATTGTGTTATCATAATTTAGTAACTTGCTTGTCTCTTCCCTGCCAAGGGAGGCTCTTGAAGAACCAATGCCTTAAGATTTGGGCAAGCCATCTACTAATGCACGATTTAGACAGTTTTATATACCAGATTTTGCTAAGCACTGGGGATAAAAAGATGGATTATATATAGCCTACCCTCAAATATATATGAGGGAAGGATTAATTGGAAGTCTTTATGAACTTTGGAAATTTTGTGGATACTTTGTGGAAAGCATAGGGAGAAAAAAGCCCAAAACCCTGTTAAGTCTGGCCTATCTGTAAATACATATTTTTTTATCTGGACATTGTCCTCACGAACCCAGAATTCACATAGGTCACAGTTAGAGAGAAATAAATTATGTAACCAGATTTCATTGCAGGGTCTGAAGAGGGGTGGAGTGCCGTAGTTGGGGAAACAAAGTAATTAGTAGCTTGGTTTCTGTTTTGTCCCTTATGTTGGCTTTATGTACATTTTCAACTTCAAATTCTGCACAGATCACTGCGAGGTAGTAACTTTCAGCCCCTTTTAAAGTCAAAGGTTAGAAAAATTGTCAGGTTTATGGCCAGTCAAGACCTGTGACTTGGAAGTCCATGCCTTTTCTCCTACCAGGTGGGCTGCTGGGAGGACCGGTAGTCCCAGCCTTGGGAGTGTGTGTGCGCGTCTCCTTAAATAAGGGGCTCCTTGTGTGCGGTGTTTCCAGTCTTTTGTCACCACCAGGGACACAAACCTTCACTCAGGGCTTCTTATTTTGAGGTACCGTGGATAACAAAAATGGACACAGATCGTTCTTTTTTGAGACAAGGAGGAAAGAGTGTCAAGAAAGAGTAGCAGGCAGTTCTCATCATTAGAATCTTTGAAGAACAAAAATAAAAAGGCTGGAAAACATACTTTAGTGCAATTGCATGAACACATTTATTCATTTCTAAACCAGACTTTAAAAATGATTGAATGAGCGCCCTCTTGTGGATAATAATAGCAATAAAGCAAAAGGGATTAATCTTTTAACATTGAAAATGTAATTGGTTTTGTAATCTACTGGGTTATACTCATTGTGCTTAGCAATATCTAGATAAAATGATTTTTTGTCCTCATCATTATCTAGGAATGTCTAATGGTAATAGGATAGTAGAAGAATAAAGACAGAAAAATTAATGAGAACCATGTTAAATAACAAACATTGTGCAGTTTTTTTCTAAGGGTTATGTACACACAAGCAGGTTAAAGTAGTCAACTTTCAGATCCTCAACTTCCATATGTGCTCTTTCGGGAAATTACTCTGCTGCTCTGTGTGCCTAAGGGAGTAATACTACTCTCCTTTCCCAACCTGCCCTCACACAGTTGTCTTTCTCCCACTTCCCCACCCTGGCTGTGCCACCCTGCATTCCTCCAGGCGTCAAACCCTCCACATGCCAAAGGTCACTGGGATGTCATTGTAAGGGTTTAGGGACTAAATGACTCATGACTCAAATTCTTTGACAGGTCAGATAGGTTCCAGGTTTTGCCTTCGACAGAAGTGAAGGAGCTCCACTTGAGTTGTCAGCTAACAAACAGGTCATTTAAAACATTTTTGATGAGTAGGTCATTAAGTTATTTGGGAATATGACTGAGAATTTGAACAAAAGGGAGATGTTGCTATAACAAAATGTATTTAATTCCCACTTAAGTGAGGGTTTTTCTCAGCCTTTATAAAAATACAATATAGGGCTCTGCCTGGTGTGGCTCAGTGCATTGAGTGCTAGCCTGCGAACCGAAAGGTTGCTGGTTTGATTTCCAGTCAGGCACAGGCCTGGGTTGCGGGCCATTCCCCTTTGGGGGGCACACGAGAAGCAACCACACACTGTTGTTTCTCTCCCTTACTCCCTCTCTCAAGATAAATAAATAAAATCTTTAAAAAAAATACAAAATAGGGATAAAACTGATGTTGAAGTTTGACTCATTATAGCACCAGCTATATTTATCCTCAGATATATTTAAAAACAAACATTAATTTCATTAAGAGATTCCTTTTCTGTGTTGTTTAATAATTAAATCTGTAACATTATTTTGATCAACGTGTGCTAATGATTTTATTTATAACAGAATTCAGAACTTACCATTTTAACATTTAGAGATTTAAGGTTACAGTGAAAGCAAATTTAATGTGTGTGTGGCAGAGAAGTGTGATAGGGTAGTAAAAAAATTTCAAGCACAATAATATATTAGGATAAAGTTATATGGGGAAATGGAATGTAAATAAAAGAGGAAAAGGAATGGTATAAAATTAACAACTGTTTGAGACTAGTCCATGAATTTAATTAATTAATTAATTAATTAATTAATTTTTAGAGAGAGGAGAAGAGAGGGAGAGAAATGTTGATGTACAGGAGAAACATTGATCAGTTGCCTTTCACATGCCGCTAGCCAGGGATGCGGCCTGTGACCCAGGCATGTGCCCCAACTGGGAATCAAACCAGCGACCCTTCGGTGTGCAGGGTGATACACAACCCACTGAGCTATACCAGTCAGGGCTGGTCCAGGAAGTTTTAAATGAACAACGTTGGGTTTCAAAATCACTCTGGTATTTAGTTTCCAGTAGATACATTTTTAAAAGTGGTATAAGTTATATTTTAAATGTCAATTTTTACAGTATGCTAGAAATCACATTCTTAAACATATGGTGTAGGTTTTGATATCAACTGAAAATGTGCTAGAGGGTACATAGTTTTTTCACACTGAAATTAGTGAACATACTAACATTTTCCAGTCACCGATAATTTGGGTCCTATTTCTGCTGGCTACTGGTGTACTTGAACTTCTGGCTTTGGAGATCAGTAAGTGAAGCAGCTTCAGACTCCTCCTCATGAGTCTTGGGAGGAGGCCTGGAATGTGGCACCCAGCCAGTCTTCTTGACTCTTCTAATGTTCACTCACTCTGCTGTCTGCTGGACCAGTAGCCCGTCCATCAGAGATTTAGACTTCAGTAGCCACTGGCCTGTCTATCCCAGGTTGTCATCCCACCAATGCAAGTGTGGGTGTCTTTGTTGGAGGGAGCGGAGCTGAGACCCACATTAAAATAACACTTTGCTTTCTCAGGGCTAGACAGCACCAACCTGAGCAGCCAGAGCAGTGTGTTCCCTGAGTTGGTCCTGTTGCAGCGTGTGTCAGGCCGTTCCCTTTGTTAGGGACATTGTTAGAGATGGTAGCAGGAAGGAAGGCCACGGCCACAGGCTCTAGGTGAGGTTTGGGGTAGAAATTCTGTGCTCTTTTCTGTTGTATACATTAGTGCTACAGTGCCCGGGTCTCACACTTCTGTTAGGTTTCAAGGCCAGATTTTGAATCAGGTATTTCTGCTTAATAGGAATGTGACTGACCTTGGGTAAGTTGCCAAGTTTCTGAAAGCCTCAGTTACCTAACCTCTAAAATGGGTAATAGCTGCCCCTCACAGTTGTTGTGATGGTTAAATGAGGTAAACATGCGGAATGCACGTTGTAAATGTATGATCATTAATTATTATTAGTAGTAGTATTATCGGGGTGACGTGGAGCAGGTGGATTGGGTGGTAGGTAGAAAGGCTTGCCCTCTGAGTGGAGAGTCGGAGAGTCAGCCAGGCTACAGGTGGGTGAGAGAGGGAAGATCACTGTAGGCAGAGGGAGCAGTTGATGATGAACCTAGACTTGGTCCAGGAAATTTAAGAAGTTCAATAGGGCTGGGTGTAAGTTAGGAGGGATCAGAAAATTTATTTGTTCTGCGTAAGAGTTTTTTTTATTTTGTTAAAGAATGAGGTAGAATAATTTCGGAAGATTCTTGATTTGTTTAAAAACAAGTACTTGTTTTTGAATCTAAATGAGGCTCTTCTGCCTAGAGCAAAGGTGTCAACTCATTTTCACTGGGGGCCACATCAGCCTCATGGTTGCCTTCAAAGGGCCAAATGTAATTTTAGGACTGTATAAGTGTAACTACTCCTTAATAATTGAGTGAGAGCTTGGTGCTGCCACTGAGTAGGAACAAGGTGCCAGGCCAGATAAAACAAGGTGGAGGGCCGGATTCGGCCCGCGGACCTTGTGTTTCCACCTGTGGCCCAGAGTCTTTTAATGACTTTCCATCACTTATAAGTTAAAATTTTAAATTTTTATCATATTACACTTAACCCTTTTAATAATCACCTGCCACAAACCACACCAGACTGCTTTCAGATCTCCAAATGCACTGCCCTTCATACCTCTGTGCTTGTACATGTGCTACTGCCTTGACCGTGGGACTTCCTTTCTCATTGTGTCCTATGGCTAATTCCTCCTCATCTTTAAAAATTCTGGATAATATACAAAAATCGGTAGAGTTCCTTAGCTCATAATCCTTTTATGCAATAAAGCTAAAAGGAAATATGCAGGATTAATAGCCTTTACTAAGGGGTCTGAAAGAAAACGTGAATAAACGGAGAACATCCTGTGGTTAGGGTTGGAAACACGATACAATAAAGATGTTAATTCTCCCCAAGTTTAGTGCATTCAGTATAATCCTAATCAAAATGACAAGTATTTTATAATTATTTTTAATTGAATACCTGGTTCTAAAGTTTATCTGAAAGAATGAAGATAAAGTAGCTTTGGAAATTATAAAGAAAAAAAGAAAGAAATGAATGGAGATTTGTCCTGTCAGCTATTAACCAGTTGGAAGGACCCTACCCTTTGTTAGCTAAGGGGTGGATACGTGGTACAAGCCAAGCCACTCCAGTCTATATTAATTGTTTTTCTGACCATTATTTCCCTGTTACTGCATGACTCAAAACCCTGGGTAGGTTTTCAAGAGTAATAGTAGGATGGACGGACATAAGATTTACCTCAGTGATGTTCACAGATTTCCCTTTTGGGTGCATTTTAATGCAGTGGTTCTCAAAGTGTGGTTCAGCAGGGTCAGTATCACGTGAGAACTTACTAGAAATACAAATTTTCAGTTCCCACCTAAGACCTATTAAATCAGAAACTCTGAGGTTAGGGCCCAGCAGTCCTTCATAGCCACTTGATGCACGCTGAAGTTTGTGAAGTACATTATTAAAGAAAGAGGTCATCATCCTCCAGAATGGCTGAAACAGAGACATTGGGCTCATAGGGTGCACCATCATAATAGGCAGTGAGAGGAGAAGGCAGTTTCACGTGGAAGCCCCTGATGGAAATTCACATGGCACGCTTGAAGTCACAGGTGTTACATTTCAACCCAGCCATTCCTCACGTAGACAACTCCAGGGTGAGTAGCAGCTGGAATTTATTTAATTGATGATGGTTAATGAGGCTCCCAAATAACTCAACTAGAAAGGTCAGCTCATAAATAAATATTTCCTGCTGTATCTGTCAGTTGATGTGAGCCTGTGATTGTCAAGAGATCAAACTGTTGGACTGAATTGAAAATTAGGAAGGTAAATTTACTGGGGGAGGGGGTGAGAGTGTGCATCATCTGTAAGTGATTTTTGAGCCATCCTTGGTTTTGTGTCATCTGAGCCACTGATTGCCTCATTAACTCTTACTGTAGAGTTCACTGTAGTTAGCTTTCCATACTTTTCTTCTTCATGAGGAAAGTTTTAACACTCACTAATTTAAACATCCTTAAATGATAGTACTTTTTCTTACAACATTAGTAGTTTCAGGTCTTCAATTTTGTCTCTGAGAAAAACACTTCCTTGTGCAGAGAATGAATGACTAAAATCTATTTTGATGGGTTTCGGGGTAAGTAAAGGCAGGCCATATGTTTTTGGCAAGGACTTCTGCAGGGAGGGACTAAGCAGGGGCAAGGGAGGCATTTGCAATGGTGCAGAATTTTAGGGGCACCTAAAACTTGGTGATCAAGATCAACAGTATCTTAATGGCCAAAATTGATCTAAGAGAAAAACCCACAGTGAACAAAATGTCACAGATTTAAATAAAGACAGGATCAAAAGTGCTGGGTTTGGTCATACTGGAGCCTGAGCTAAGAGGAAAAGTCAGTAATACCAACCTTGGCTGTGAAAGTCTCAGGTAAGTACAATGTAGAACGAGGACCACATTTAATCGATTAGTAATATAAATTCGTATTAGTGTTTATACTATTATTTGTGTTGTATTTCTAGGGATATACTGACATCTCCATCATGCTGGCAACATGCTGTCCTTTTCAACCGATTCAATTACCCTTTTGAACTAGAAAAGGATTTACTTTTCAAGGGCTATCACACACTCTTCCAGAGATCTTTGCCCTATTATCCTAAATCAATGAAGTGTTACCTTAGCAGAATTCCTGACCGGATGCCTTCAGAAAGACACCAAATTGGAAGCCTAAAAAAATACTATCTCCTCAATGCTGCTTCTCTTCTCCCTGTACTGGCCCTTGAATTAAGGGATGGAGAGAAGATTCTGGACCTGTGTGCTGCTCCTGGAGGCAAGTCCGTAGCTCTGCTGCAATGTGCATACCCAGGTAGTGTGCTTTTCTTTCGGTGATCAGCCACTTTTAAGTGTCCATCTGTGTAAAGTACTTTTAAAGTATTTACTCTATGGGGACAAGTGTAAGATTGAATTTGTATACTCTGAAAGCATGAAAATCAGGACAGTAGGAAGAGAATGGAAGTTTTAGCTGAGAAAATCTGTAAATAACATTTTTTTTTCTCAGCTACTTAATCCTAGCAGGTAATTGGGAACAAAACTACATTTGGGGAATGAAAATCTAGCAGATAATATGAATCCTTACAAACCAATGAGAAAAAATTTTTTAATTCTATTACTTTTATTCTTACAACTCTTAATATGATTTCCTTGTGCTACTATGAAGCAGAAACATATATTTAAAATCACTTTTTTGTATCATTGGTCCATAAGGCTCTAAGGCAGTTTTTTTTTGTCCAATAGCACTATAATGGGAAATTTATAGATAATTTAAAACTTTTTTAAAAGATTTTATTTATTTATTTTTTAGAGAGGGGAAGGGAGGGAGAGAGGGAGGGAGAGAAACATGAATGTGTGGTTGCCTCTGGCATGCACCCACTAGAGACCCAGCCCACAACCCAGGTGTGTGCTCTGACTGGGAATCGAATCAGTGACCCTTTGATTTGCAGGCCAGCACTCAACCACTGAGCCACACCAGCCAGGGCTAATTTAAAACTTTTGAGTAGTGTCTGTGGGGGCTAAAAAACAAAATAGTCCCCCCCCCCCAAGCTAGTAATCAAATTAAGAGATGATTAACAGGAAAAGAATGCCCCAAAGTTTATCACAGATGGACATGCCAGTGGTTGTCATAAGATATGAGACCCCAAAATGCATTGGGCTGTTGAAATATATACAAGGGGGGACCCAACAAAACCAGAATTTATTTATAAAAAATTACGTACTTATTCTTACCTGTTTAAACCTCAGTCATCTTCAAATTACTCTCCATTTGATACAATACACCTATTGAGATTTTTTTTCTGCTGCTCAAAACAGTTCTTAAACTTGTCAATTTTGATGCCTTTTAGTGCTTCTGCCATTTTTTGTTTTGTGTCTTCCACTCCACGTTGGCAAAATGTTTCCTTTTGAGGACCTTTTTCATCCAGGGAAACAACAGAAGTCTCTCCAGGGAGATCAGATGACTAGGGAGGGTGGGGCACCGGGGTCATGCTGTTTTTGGTCAAAAACTGCTGAGCCCTCAGCATGGTGTGGGCAGGTGCACTTGTAAATCACTCCTCATGAAATGCGGGAAAGCGCGTTGACAGATTCTTCAAAAAAACATACTTCATTCAAATTAGGCTAAGATGAATATACAAAGATTTCTTATTAGAACCAGGCCTTTCCATCTGAATCTCAAGGACAGGAAAGGGAGAAAGTCAGATATTTTTTCTGAGTCTTGAAAGTCAATATCCCAAAAGTTAGTTTTATTGTGGCAAAACTTTGGTCCCCTTCATCTCACTAAAAAGGTAGAAAGAAACAGATGAAATTAATTTTAATAATACATTATAATCGAGTACACTCTGAATTTCTTTTTAACATGTAATCAAAACATGTAACATGTAAAATAAAAATTTTAATGAGATATTTTGCATTCTCATTTTCTTACAAAGTCTCCAAAATCAGTGTGTATTTTACACTTATAAGCACATTTCATTTTGCACCATCCACACTGGAAGTGCTCATAGGCATGTGGCAAGTGGGTGTAGTATTGGACAATGCAATTCTAAAAGAGTTAAACATTTGTTTTTTTTAGAATTGACGTGAATTTTTAATTTATTTTTATTAAAATATTTTTAATAGTTTACTTTTATTGTATTTTTTCCATTACCATGTATTCCCCTTATACCCTCCAACGCCTCTACCCACGCCTCTCCCCCTTGCAGTCATCACACCCTTGTCCATGTCTGTGAGTTCTTTCTGGCTGGGTTTCTTCACCCCTCACACCCCTCCCCTAGAGCCATCATCTTACTCTCTATTTATGAGTCTGTCTCTGTTTTGCTTGTTAGTTCTTTTGAATTGTCATTATCATTATTATTAGTACAAAAATGATGAAATGTAATGTACATTTGCATAAATATTTGTTAAAAATAATTAGTCAACATTCATCATAATTATTTTCTTAATGAGGCCGTGGGACTTTAAAAAAAATTACTTCAGGTTTCCCTGAGTGAATTACTTATAGCTAGATGAGACAGGGTTTGCGTCAGTTCTGTCTGGTTTTTGTTGATGGTTTTGTTTTTATAAATGCAAATGCTTTTGCTCACATAGATAAGAGGAAGGAAATAGTGGGAGTTGTGTGATATAGTAGTTTCACTAGTTTTTTAAACTCCTGAGTTATAATCTTAAATCACATAGTTATCTTTCATCAAGCCTTATTTTAATTATCAACTAGCTGAGCACACTCTGGGTTCATTTTTTTGTTTGTTTTGTTGAAGGCAAAGGATTGGAGCCATCTCAATTACGAAGGCTGTGTGTATTGCTTAGTTGTTAAAAATCATTCACTTTCTCAGCCAAGGCACTGATGTGTTGAACTTTGGTGATTTGGAGGTTTCTACACCCTGGCACAATTTTCAGTGATAAGATAGGGGATGGGTGGGAAGTTTGCTTCTCATGTGTGAAGCTGGTGAAGGGCCATTGTGGATGGAAGTGCCCTGACTCAAGGCTTCTCCTTCTTTAGGAAGTGGATCTGAAAGTGGATTGTTTTAAAACTGTCCAAGCCCACATCTCCTGTAGAAAGTTATCTGTATCCCCAGGCCATGCATATCCCAGTTTGAAGACTGCTAACTTATATCTCCATTTGAGAGCATTCCTGTTAAAAAAGATTACAAAAATTTTGATGAGAACTGTGAATCCAGTTGTACTAGGCATTGGTACAAATATATCAGTTAACCATGTAGTTAGGAGAATCTGATAGTGAAACTTGCTGTATGTTATATAATAACACCAAAAGAGATTATTTTTGAAGCTTTTTTATTATTTTTAAAGCTTGAGCTGAAGCTTTATGGAATCATGTGTCATAGGAGTACTTGTCTTTCACTCTGTGTTCCTGACAGCATTCCTATTGTCTCTATTACATCAGTTTTGAAAGTAGAATTTTTAGTATTGCAAAGATGGAAGAGAAATGTCAATTTAGGACACTATTTTGAAGAGAGGGCATTTTAATCTTAAATTATCCTTATTAGTAGGCTCTAAATATTTTACATGCTTGTGGTAGGGAAGGTGATTTGAAGGTGATTAGGAACCCAAAGGCAAACTGCTATATTCTAGGACTTTGAATTGGTGAAGAATCTTCCTGTCCTTACATCAAGGGCAATGAACTACAGGCAGTGTTCCAAGTAAAGAAGCTTTTCATCTAAGTAGGACTAATGATAATGGTTTACTAAGAAGTCCAGATGTCTTCATGCTGATGCTCAAATCCCATATTAGGTTAGCCACAGTGCTTGAATTTGGAATGCAGAAGCAATGCTAATCAAAGCATTTATAAGCACAACTTAAAATGATGGCTTTGCTTAATGGGCATTTATACACACATTCCTCTAGATTAGTACTGGCCTTTTTTCTGGGCCAAGAGGCTCACAGCTTTGAATAATTAAAAAGCTTATGTTTTAGGTTGATTTAAAAAATTATTCTACTTCTCTCTTGGTCCACCTGCTCCTGTTATCAGTGGAAGTGGGGTTCTCATGGTGTCTAAAAGAAAAGAATTTACTGACACCCGCACGGAAGGATGTGGCTCTGTGGTATGATTTATTGAAGATGTACAATTAACGGAATTTCAATTGTACAATTTCCCTCCTGACTTCCCAGTGTCCCATATTCCTCTGTCTTACCATGGAAAAAGTCCAAACTTGTCCTCAGCAATGCCAAGACAAAAGCCAATGTCCAGAGTTTTTGCTTTATATTAAAACTTATTCCTTGGAGACCTCAGGCAGCTGCTAAGCAGCTCAGTCCCCATCTAGGTAGCTTAGCTTGTTTCAGTTTGCTCTGGTGGCAAAGTCCAAGTGACTGCTGGCCATGCAGCTGCCAAGGCCACATGACGATGGAGAGAGAGTGGAGAGAGAGCATGGGAATGCACAGGGCCAGCACATTACCAAGTGGGAGAGAAAGAGCAAGATAGCTTCTTTGCTCCTTGGGATATTAGCTTGGGCTTGGGACGGGTCAGTTGCCTTTTCAGAATGACCAGTTTCCCAGGCTTTCATGGGCTTGGGGTGGGTTTATACCCCCTAGTTTGACTGACAGGCCTCTGTGGTCCAGCATCTCTCCCTACACCTGCCGCAGTCTGGTACAGAAGGGAGTGTTAACCCGCTCATTGGAGCAACGCTGTCACTCTGGGGAGCTGTAGCTTTCTGGCTGAGTGAGCAGGCTTGTGCCCCCAGTTTATTAATCTCAGTGTCTGGTTTCTGTTGCTCCCCTTCTCAATATCTAGCTAAACACCCATTGTAATACTCCCACCTGTTAGCACAGCAGTGGACTATCCATTGTTTTTTGTTTATTTTTGGTCAACACAGCCTTTGAGATGCCCTGGTCTTGACAGAAAAGAAGCAAACAGTTCAGATTGTAAATAGGAAAACATCAATACACTAAGAATGACTGAGTTTGGTCAAGTGGCTTGAACAGTTTTCTTGCTAAGGGTTGTGGCTCTCCAGGCATGAAATTCTCTTTGTTATTTGTGGTATCTTTTTGGCATCGAGTTAGTCTTTGGTGGTAGAGAGTATTAGAAAGACTCCTTTCTTTGCTGAATTGCTCTTGCCTTCCTTCCATCTACCTTCACACCCTACAGGTACTATTTATCCCCTCCTCCTCCCCTGCTAATTCCTCTCCATTCTTCCCTGAATTAGGTGTATCTTCTGTGTGGTAATAATAAAAATAAAAATAATAACCATTTTGGAACACTCAGTATGCGCCAAGGACTGTATTATCACATTGCATGAATCTGTGTTTTTCAAACATTTTTATTAGTCTCTGCTTCCAGCATCTTACATTGAATCTCCTTGTAAGCATCTTTCTGAAGATCTAGGGCTCTGAGGAACACAGTGTGAGTATCACTGGTGTATATGATCTTATTGAACTGTGCAGCCCATTATTTGGGCATCATTATCTCCATTTTAAAAATGAAACTGAGACAAAAAGAAGTTAACTGAAATGCCCTGGGTGAATGACAGAGCTAGGATCTGAACTCAAGTTTTCACTCATATATTCGCTCTTGCCTCTGTTCAGCAGTCTCCAGCTGTCACTCAACCGCTGTGCTGTCCGGCACCCTCCGTTAGACAGCTTTGTGAGGCTTACCGCTGTGTGGGTAGCAGCTCGCACTGTGCCCAGTCCATGACAGGTGCTGAGTAAACCAGAATTTTAACATGTTTATACTCTAAAGAATATTTCATCTATTTTCTACCACTGTTTAATGAATTCATTATTACCGTTTTGGTTTTTGTGTGTGAATTTATTACACTGTTTCCAGGTGGCTCAAAGAATCTTACAGCCTTTACAGCACTTTTACTATGTGGACAGTATCATTATTCCAGTTTTTACATTGGGAAGGGCATATAAAACAACCGTTTTATGAGGTATCTCTGTACTGCTTTCCACAGTGGCTGTACCAATCTGCATTCCCACCAACAGTGCACGAGGGTTCCTTTTTCTGTACATCTTCACTGACACTTGTTGTTGATTTTATTTTACTTTTTGATGGTAGCTATTCTGACAGGTGGGAGGTGATACCTCATTGTGGTTTTAATTTGCATTTCTCTGATGATTAGTAACATTGAGCATCTTTTCATATGTCTCTTGGCCATCTGTGTGTCTTTGGGGAAGTGTCTAGTCAGGTCCTTTGCCCATTTCTTATTTTTACTTATTTATTTTAAAGCCTATATTTATTTAATTAATTTTTAGAGAGAGTGAAAGGGGGAGAGAAAAAGGGGGAGAGAAACACCGATGTGAGAAAGATACCTTGATGGGTTGCCTCTCGCATGCCCCTAACTGGGAATCTGGCCCGCAGCCCAGGCATGTGCCCTGACAGTGTGTCGAACCAGTGAGTTTAGGTTCACAGACCGGCACTCATTCTACTGAGCCACACTACCGAGGGTTCCTTTGCCCATTTTTCAATTGGTTTATTTGTTTTGGTATTGTTATGAGTTCTTTATAAGTTTTAAATATTCACCTCTTATCAGATGTATCATTGGAGAATATGTTCTCCTGTTCAGTGAGTTGACTTCACTTTGTTGATGGTCTCCTTTGCTGTGCAAAAACTTTTTAGTTTGATGTGGTCCCATTGTTTCTTTTTTTCTTTTCTTTCCCTTCCCTGAGTAGGTACATCAGAAAAAATAATGCTGTGAGAAATACCCAAGATTTTACTGTCTATGTTTTCTTCTAGCAGTTTCATGGTTTCAAGACTAATATTTAAGTCTTTAATCCATTTTGAGTTTAGTCTTGTGCCCGATTTAGGAAGGTAGTTTAGTTTTATTTTTTATGCATATCTGTCCAATTTTCCCAATATCATTTATTGAATAGACTGTCCTTACCCCATTGTATGTTCTTGCCTCCTTTGTCAATAATTACTTGATGATAAAGGCATGGGTTTATTTCTGCACTCTCTATTCTATTCCGTTTTCCATATGTCTGTTTTTAAATTAAAAATGGAACTGCCTTATGGCCCAGTGATTCCACTTTTAGGAATGTATTTGAAGAAACCCAAATTTAAAAGAATATGTGCACCCCTAGTTCATCTCAGCGTTATTTTCAATAGCCAAGATTTGGAAGCAGCCAAGTGCCCATTAGTAGATGAGTGGATAAAAAAGCTGTGCTACATTTACACAATGGAATACTGCTTGGCCATAAAAAAGAAGGAAGTCTTACCCTTTGCAGCAGTATGGATGGACCTGGAGAATATTATGCTGAGTGGAATAAGACAGTCAGAGAAAGACAAATGCCATATGATTTCATTTGTATTCGGAATATAATGAACAAAATAAACTAACAAAACAGAAACAGGCTCATAGATACACAGAACTGACAGATAGCTGTCAGAGGGGAGGGAGTATGGGTGCTGGGTGAAAAAAGAAGGAATTAAGCACAAATAAAAATAAAAACCTCATAGACAACAGTATGGTGGTCATCTGAGGAAAAGAGGAGTGGGGGAGGTGGAAGAGGGTAAAGGGGAGATAAATGGTGATGGAAGGGGCTTGACTTGGGATGGTGAGCACACAATACAGTAAACAGATGGTGTGTTGTAGAATTCCCCCCTTGAAACCTATATAATTGTATTAACCAATGTCACCCCAATAAATTCAGTTAAAAAATCTTGTTATGACCAATGAGTCTAGGGAATAACTAGCAGAACTTAAAATAAACAATTGTTTTTTTCTAAGTTAAGTGTACTAAAATTAATGAAACTTCTAGTTTCAGGTCCCTTTCATGGACAAAAGCTGCCCTGTACTTATGTGAAGCCTTAATGACTGAGGAATTTGTTAAATTCACCCACTTTGTCCCTTAGATGAAAAAAATAACAAGATTTCATTTATTTTTGACAATCTAAGCATGAAAGTCATTCTGTGTC